>JANVCK010223938.1:0-10373 GCA_026546655.1 Epizoanthus illoricatus | reverse complement strand
ACAGCTGTTTGCAAAACTTATGAGCCCACCAAATATATAAATATATACATAAATCAAAACCGAAATAAGCATGTCAGTGGAGAAACACAACACCAAATCTCAGAAATAAACGTCTACTGCATGTACTCGCTAGAAATGTTCATGTACATAACAATTTATGAGATTTTATTGAGTTTAGGGTTTGCACGTGTTCATTATCATGGTCAATATACGTATATATTTATATATTTGGTGGGCTCAAAATTTTTGCAAACAGCTGTATATACATATATATATATATATATCTTTCTGGCATTTTTTATGAATTTCAAATCAATTAAAGTAATTTTTTGACGTCATAAAATATCAAGATGGCCGCCATAAATTCAAGATAACAGAATTGTAATATCACATGACGTCATAATAAACATCACTAATTAGCAATAATAATTAACTAGCATATAGATTGTTGCTAACATATATAATAAGAAGGTTATCGTAAAGATGGACCATGGGGAAGAATCGTTCACAAAACCCGGCCTACATATAATTAAACAAAATGTGAGTCTGCTAATTAATATATATTTATAATATTGGAATAGCCGTGTCTTGATTGTAAAATTAGACACTAACAACTGAAAAAGCACTCACTCTTTAAGGTAAGAACGAAGGTACAGTTATACATGTTCTTTGGATTTGCATAATCTTCTGCTTTCACCTCAATTTCGTTAACGCTGGGGGAACTGAAAGTGCCGCCATTTTTCCTGGAAGTAGTGATTGCTGGAGGCAGTCTTGAGTTATCCGTGCATACGGTTCTGTTCCAACTCACAGCAACTTCAGGCTTTAAGGTTTCTATCGTCATGTCTTTAGGACAGCCAGGATTGCACACTGGGGGTTCTTTGTCTGAAAAGGTAAGAACTCTTGTAAGAATTTTTATTTGAAAGCAAAGTAAACTATAGCTATTGTACATTTGCCACAAGGAAAAGTTTAGAGTTTTGAATACTAGTTGCCCAGATGATGGCACTTGTGGACAGGATTTCATTGCATGCATGCTGCATGCACCCGTCCTTCTCCCTCAACACATGGTACTCGCGGGTACTATACTCAGGCTCGCCCACAAGGTACTATCGGGTGGATAAGGATCCTTTTTGTTTGAATGTAATTTCAGTTCTACGTTTTCGAATGATATTCCGTCCCACGAAATTGATAGCATTACCTTTCCAAAAAAAATCCATTTCAATGTTTTCATTTCGATGAAATCGAAGTTGCTTTTTAAAATGGAGACTCCGTCTGAACATTACCCTAAGGATATCTTTAATGATACTTCTAGAAGAAACTTAAGACTGCATATCACTAGTACGAAAAACATTAGGACAAATTTGAAATTGAGTAGGGATATGCGACACTACCTAAGAAATAAAAGTTTGTACAGGTTGTGAAATCATCGAAGCACTGGGAAATATGACCGGATATTGGAGACTCTACCGTACATTTTATAACTAACCTTGAACAGTGACTAAGAAAGCGCATTCTTTGCTGTTTCCTTGAAGGTCGGTGACGTTGTACTTGATTGTATGTGGGCCGATAGTTAACAGTTGCGGCATAGAAGTGTCAGCTGTCACGTTACCATCAATCAGCATTTTGACAGTAAATTTATCCTTGCTTACGCCCGGCTCGCTGAACTGTGACAATGGATACAATTTACAATTCTGAATTTACAGATTTCTAATAATAGGTATTAGCAGTATAATGACCGCAAAAGCTGACGTATTTAGATACTTGTGTCATATCATTAACACTATTTGTAAATGGTAAATCAGTTCTCTTTGTCTAGAATGTAGCTATATAATATATTTATTGAGCTGTCACTAAATTGGTCGCCATTTTAAACTTCGCCTACTTAAATCAGTACAAATTGACGCTCTTTATCCGATACTAGTATAAATGAATTGCCATAGAACTTTATGATGTAAACACACTGGTAAGTAAATATTTTAATTTCAGTTTTCTCGACATAGAATATTGGACATCAGATATCCGTAAAGACAAACAAAAACATAACCAGAGCAAACTGGTATGGACTGCTTTTTCAACCAGGAACTTAGTGAATTTAAATTTATTGTTGCTGTTGAACGCATACAATTACTTCATTCATCTGTAAGAAATTTACCAGTATTTATTAAAGATACCTGCAACGTATAGTATTTAAAATTTTGAAGATGTACTTCGTATTGTAGCAGTGGTTTTCTTACATAGGAAGAATTTACTGTAGGCATTTCTAAATACACGTTTGTAAAACTGCAGTTTACACGAAGGAAAAGGGACTTCTTACACCTTTAGTCATGCAACCTCAAAAGTAACACGTACGTGTATTTTTTGGACTTGTAATTTGTATGTGATTCCATTTCTATTTCCCCTTCCTTTTTTCTTTAAATTTGCACTTGACTTATTGCTTGTCTGGCCACTACAGTCTCTGGCCACTACAGTCTCTGGCCACTACAGTTAGCTTGTACCTTTAGATACTGTTATATTTTCCTTTTTATTTTTTTAATTTTGCAACTATTGGTACTAATAAAAATTATATTATTGTTTTGTAGTGTACGCATAAATAGGCTCTTCATTCTAGATAAGGCATAGGTCGCACTTACGCCTGCTTTACGCTAGCGACGTGATCGCAAGCGTAATAAATTAAATAACAAAGGAAAAGACAAAGGAACGCCTGGTGTGCAACGAGATGGAACAAGCCCACACAGCTGTTCCTTTGTCTTGTGCTTTGTTATTTAAACTTCTTACGCTTGCGATTGCGATTACGTCGCTAGTGTGAAGCAGGCTTTAATGCCAAAATTCAAATTGCGCGTGTTTTGTCAGAGCAAAATTTAGCATGGAGCAAAGTGATTTGCTTTTTTTCTTAAAAAAGGTCGCACGTGCTTTTACAAAAAAGTCACAACTGTCAACACTGAAGTGATGTGTGCTGTACTGTAAAATAATGTATTCAGGCTCGCGTTATAAAAACATTCATATGTCAACGGAATGACAGCCGATGTCAATTTGAAGCTTGAATGTGTTTTTATGAGTTTTAAAAAATTTTGTAGAGCTCCGAGAGCTCCCAAAACTCGCTCGCGGAACTTTTGAAGTTTTGTCATTCGCCAATTTTTTTTGGTATTGGCAAACCAATTCAGTCGCACATGCAGAAGGCTACTGTCGACAGATATTTTTGCTAAACCTGAACCATGTGCGACCTATGCCTAAGTAAACACGTGCAGATTCGCCATGCATGAATAACTCTGTCATCAGCGACACCTTAGGCCCTTTCCGAGGTCGATCATTTCGAGCTCCCAACCTCATACTAACGAGACTGATGGGATAAACGTTATGTTATTTAACAATTATTCCATCATTTCATATCCAACAAGTGTGAGTGAAATAATTGTTTTATTAAATTCAATGTTTTTTCTGTTTTTATTATGTGTTAACCGAGCGGAATTGAATGTAAACCAAGCGGTATTTAGTATAAAATAAGGGAATCGAAAGTTATACTTCTGCTTTAAGAAACACCTGTTTTGTTTTGTTTTGGAAACAGCTGTATTTTCCATATAAGGCATGACTGAGGTTATGAATTGATTACCATGGGTTGCGGAACCAATCAAAATGCTAGAAATGCAATAACCAGAGGTTAGTATTTAATAAAGCTCATTAGCATTAGGTTCGGCGCGTCAAAGGTTCGACTTCTGAAAAGGACCTCACACTGTGTATTTGACAGATGTTTAACAGCTTAATAATACCTACAACAATGCGCAAGAAACAGAAAGGATCCTGACTGGTCGGCTTTTTCTAACATCGTCTGTCTTTAATTGGGCACATTCCTTTTAATGTTTTCTAGACCTCAGTGGCAAAGACTTACTACCAATCCACGTGATGGCTCGAACTTGGTGTGTATTTGAAATTATACATATACACATAAAAATTTATATACAGGTGCTCCCTGTTTCAGCTACCTGTTTCACATGGAGTACAAGGTTCAGCGATTGGGGGTCTTGGCCAGACGACGGCCGGATGTGTTTCACACCAATTACTGTCTGAGACATTGAGTAGTGTCCTCAGTAGAAATACCACAACACCATCTTATCGACAGGTGGGCGACTTATTTTAAATCCCTCGATAGAACGTCGAGAGACTAGGCCAACGGCTTAACGTCCCTGCCCACGGCATACTATTGCTGGTTTTCACTCAATCCCCAGAGATTCAAATAACAAAGGGGATGGCGGCCATGTTTGTGTCCAGAACAAAATAAACTAATTGCAACTCTATTGTTAAGGGACACAAACATGGCTGCTGTGATGTCAAGTGAAAACCAAGAATATAATACACCGTATAGTCGTATTCCTAATTATAGCAAAACCCTACTTATCCTTTTAAACCTACCTCAATTGAATTATCGCTAAAACTGAAACTCCACGATGCATTTGCAGCATTTGTTCCTGGAGAGTTTCCAATCTTCAGGTCTTTGGGGCAATTTAAGCTTGGTGGTTCGATATCTAAAAGCAGGTTTAAAAAGATTTAATGACAAGGAATACGACATGTTTAAAATCATGCGCAAAAAGTACGAGTGCTACATTGAAGCGAGAATTCTATTTTACTGGCGGCCTACACGAACTTGTACTGATTATAACGGATTGAATGGAAGAAGCAACAGTCTCTGGAAAAAAACGTTGCCAATCGCATTTATAAGAACGTTTATTGTACTATAAGTTGTTTGAACAGAGATGAGAGAGATAGAATGGCCTGCAAAGAAACATGACTGTGGATTCATGCTACGGTAGTTAATGTCGTTCGTCCGACACGGTAGTTAACCCTTGAACAGGCAAGCCATTTTCCGAATACTTTCGATCTTGTAAGCGGCAAAAGCTTGCTGCAGGCCTATTTCAACAGGCTTTTTCATTTGGTCTAGAAATTTCAATTTTGTGTAACATTGCTTCAGATTTTCGATCCGCGAAGATCACCGGATGTAGAGCGATCCACTCTTGTAAAGTCACTGTCCTACCTGCATTCGGCCTTTTTAGTTCTATAATCTTGGAGTATTGGGGGCTTCCGTTGGCTGTGCAGGCCCACAAACTTCGTCAAATAAACCGTCATGTTAACATAATATGTTGCCCACCAGTTACAACGATTATACGTACTGCGCACGCTCATGAAAGTGGTTTAGAACACAAGACAGTAGATCTACGTGTACATCTACTTTATTTCTTCACAAATCCTTGCGGCATGCAGTGAATGGGGCGCAGTCATCCCATTATTACAAATATAAATACAGTTAGTACCTAAAGTAGTAGAAGAAATGAAAACAGTAAAAAGTGGCATTGAATTGAATGAACAAAAGGTATACTCAATAAATGCGCCAGAGATCCTTACCTAGAGAGAAATGTAAGAGAAACTGCGTCAGCGGTCGCACATGCGCAGTAGTTATTCAGCCCTGTTGTTGCTGCTAGGATGTAGGACGTGAAAGCTGAGCCAAATTCTTACCTTGACAGGAGACAGGCACTCCGTCCCAAGTACCAGTAACGCGACAACGTCTCTTGTATGTTGATGTGATTCCTTGGAATTTGGGGCGAATTTCATAACCTCGTTTACATGTTAGCTGGCATTCTGTGAAGAACTTGCTGTCAGCTGTGTCACAGGTGTCAATGTTGTACGTTCCCGTATGAACAGTGTTCAAGGGTTTGCACATGACAGCTGAAGAAAAAAGAGGTAATAAATGGTGAAATGCAGTTTTGAACGAGCAAAGGGGCTGAAAGAAACAAACATATATAATATATGAAAATCGTCTAAAGCTTAGTTATTAAAGAAGCTAAGTAGAAAGATCAGAAGAAGATCGCAAACCTTTTTTGCACGAAAGATGAGGCTTTTATTCTATTACGATTGTCCGCATGAAATGCTTCAAAGAACCAATCTGGTTTCCAAGGTATACAGCACCAAACATTTCTCAATTATGATTGGCTGAAAGTGCATTTGAAATAGACCCCTGAATGTCCAGGTAGGAAGAATTAGCTAATCGGATTACACATGGGAACGAGGCTCTACTATTAGATTTCTCAAAATAGCGATCGCGAGTAGTACTAAACAAAACAGAAACAGCGAAGATATTTGTACAATTACCTAAACAACTGCCAGTCCAAGCGAGTCCATTTTCTGACGTCATTGGCAGATCTATGACGTCATATGACGTCATATTTGAAATGACTAATTACCAGTAGATTAGTAATTGGCTAATTACTTTGCATGCCAACTTTCGTTTCCATATCTTTAATAGTTTGGAAGTTACAGGCCGCGGGCACTTTCAGCACTATCACATTTTAAAATAGCGCTAAAGCCATGCAGATGCATAGTAAGTCGGCTATGCCTGCTGCGGGCTTTCATTGGGAACTCGAAACTCACAGTTTCATTAACCCTATCTGTAATTATAACTAACTTTTGATAATGTAAGGTTAAACTTTTAAGATTTAAAACAACAAACGTTTTCGAGCTAAGATGAAGATGAACCTGAAGATGAACCTGAAGATGAACATTTCTTTCGAAAACGTTTGTTGTTTTAAATTTAAAAGTTTTACCTTAAATAATCAAAAGTTAATTACAATATAATTAAAATGATACCAAATACGATTTATAAGTTATAAAAGTGCACTTAATTAACCTAAGAAAAAAGGGTAAAAATTAGGGGCTCGAGCTCCCCCACCCCCCAAGAATATTTCTTATCGCCATTCCAAAACGAAAAGATATCAAAGCGAAACTTAATGACTTTTCCTAAAAGTTATCAACGGATAATATGGTATGCCAATTATAGTTCACTGGTCTTCCACGTTGTCATTGCAACAGCATTATTGATTGGCACTTTGGCGAAAAACTTAATTTTTTTTTCTAAAAATCGATTCTGTTCCCGTTTTTTCAATGGAAACAAGTGGCTTCAAGTAGCCTGCACGATTGCCGAAGTCGAGCGTTTTCCACTGTAGTTACGAGTGCTTTCAATGACTCTCAATGTAGCTGTATAAATGTTTTCTGATTCAACAACTGATTTCAACTTTGTTCAACTGATTTCACTTTGAGTCTGGCAGAGCACGACCGAAATGACAATATAAGCCCCCGATTTTTCAAGAGTTTTGGTTGTGTGCCCTGCCTAACGATCGCCACTTGGAAGCGACGATATGTGTGCGAACTGTAAGTCACAAGGGCAAACGATCACCAACAATAGACACGAAATGATGAAAAAACAGCTACCATAAAACGCTGAACCAACCATCCAAAATGGCGGATGAAGAGAGAAAGAAAGTTCTCCGTCACCACGTGAGTTTAGGGGCTCTTAGCGGCCTAAACAAAACGATCCTTTGCGAACATATTTCCAGTGAGGCGCTCTGAGCCACCCAAAGAAAACGGTCTTTGTCGGTTCCTTTATGCGAGCATTCCGCTGACCGTTTTACAATACTGCTCGCGGGCTGAGCCAAACGCGACGTGAAGACGAAAAACAAACTCGAATTGTTGACGATTTGCCTTCCGGCAATCGTAATTATAGATCTAACAAAGTTATAGTCATTTTCTGTAATTTTCAGTTATTTAAAAAGTCACTTATGGTAACTTTATGGCGTCATTAAAAAATTCAAGATGGCCACCAGAGAATCCAAGATGGCGAATTTATGACAACTCATGAAGTCATCAGCAACATGACTGATCATCGCGGACTCATTAATAAGACTGTCAAGTATGGTTGCTGTATCTTTTATAATAAGAAAGTTAAAGGGGGGAGGGAATGCCCCAAAATGCCAAAGGCCAAAATGCCCGGAAAACGTAGAGTTAAACTAAATGAAATCGAACATATTAGTTTTAAAAAGATGATAAATTCAAGCAAGTTAACATGTTCGGCATAAACCTCGGTCTACCTTTATAGGGTAGTCCGTGGTTTATTCCAGAGCTCTTGGTTCCTCGCTGCAACCCTATAAGAACTTGGGCTCCGGGAACGGGATTGGTTCGGAAATAGCATATAATAGGTACTCTTCTCTAGAATGGATTTCTAGGCAATCACAGTGCTCGTACTACCAAGTTATTTTATAAGAGATTTACTGTATAGTGGTGGCGAACAGTTGCATGTGTTTTGAAAGGATGGTTGGGTGGTTGTTTGGGCTAGTGTGGCTCACTTCACAATTCTAAGACACTAGTAATTAGGAAAACGGGCAGTGCTTGTTAGCCAAAAGTATTATATATAGACACGCCAGATATTACAAACCTTGACAGGTTGGCTTTGTTCCGGACCAATTTGAATCTAACTGACACATTCGACGATCAGAACCAACCAAATTGAAACCGGGCAAACACTTGTAACTACACCATTCCTTGTATTTTGGGCTTTTGGAATCACACGTGCCAAGCGGAGGATCCGCGTTTGGAATGTTTGGAGGGGAACAACGGACTTCTGCAAGAAATCATCATTATTACAGGTTAATAACTATTTTTTTTCTTTATAAAATAAACAAAAACAAACAACTCCACAAAGAAAATAAAACCATTGTTTTGAAAGGTTTATTTTATTAATGCCTCTTGTTGTATGTTTTTCTGTTTTCTTCTTCTTCTTCTTTTCTCTTTCCTTTTTGTATTAATCAGTTTTAAACCAATTGTTTCTGCTTTCAATCATTGATTTAAGTGTATTTATCTGTAAAGTTGTTTTGTTCAAACGCTTTCTGAAAATCAGTAATAAACAAAATGTCAAATATCCAATAATAGGGACTTGTAACTTCGACTTGATTTGAAGTACTTCATACCATAGCAACGAGTATTAACTTACAGGAGCTATTACCATGGAAACTAAGCAGCGAAAGTTAGTTTTCATTTGAACCATGTCGAAATTGCCCCACTTGTCTCATCTGTATTAGGTTTAATGGTCACTTACCTCTACAAACTGGAGGTCGGTTGCTCCACCCAATCACATCACCTGTCAGCTGACATCTACGTGTTGCACTTGCCGAGTCTTCAAGGTTGTACCCCTCGTCACACCCAAATTTACACTCCGTGTTAAATTCTCTGTTGCAGCACGTGCCATCAGCACACTCGGCACCAACGATGTGACCAAAATCTGGCTTTTTTAGCTTCTCGCACTTGCGTACTACAATGTTCAAATTGAACGTGTAACAAGGGCAGGCTATTAGCTTCAAATTGTTTGTGAATTTTATAATCACACGCCAGCAGTAACTTGTACATGCATATATATGGTAAGTATGCAAGAATACGGTGAAATGCGTATCTTTACAAGATTTTCGCCGGAGTTTAATTAATTCATTGTGAAGTACTTGGAGTTAGAATTTTCAATATAATAATGCAATACCGATTATGATATTTGTGGTGAAATATTCTTAGCTCTTCTTAGAAAGAATTTGCGAAAACGAAGGTAGATTTACAAGAAATTTAAATTTGGAATAGTTTTGGTATATTAACAAAAATAGGGTTAGTTTTCAATAGCCACGCACAATGTCACTTGGGTGTTTAGTCTAAATATACGTTTTGATACGTCACCCATTGTTTCTTCTTCAAAACGCCTCTCTAATTTTCCTAATTCCTACTAAAATTCTAACCATAAGCTCCCTTGGGAGTGGATCTGCTACTCATACCAGTGACATATAGAGAAATGTACGTAGAACTGAAGATGTTCTGTTTTTTTAAATTGCCACAGACCTGGGGGGAGGGGGGATTACATTTTTTAATATTAAACGGAATGGAATAAAACTTTGAGCGATTGTTAAGCATGATTAGTTCTGCTTGATTTTGACGTTAGAACCAGGTGAACTGAAAATGTAACCAGGAACGCCTGACTGAAAAATTTTTTGGCACCAACCCAGCTGACTTTGCGCGCGCGCTATCTGTTTAGAAGAGGGAGGTTTGGGACCAACCAATATAGCAGATGAAAGTAGTTTCACGAACTGTGAATTAGAATTGATCCATTTGTTCACGAGGTTAAGTAAATAAAATGGAAACATACTCAAAATGGTCGAAATAGAAGCCACTGATCTAATTTTGATGAATATAATCTTGAATATGTTTTAAGCCATTTATTCCCCCTTTTACCTGCACGCAAATCTCGACTCGATCGCGTGAGCCTTGTACCCGGTACAGTCAAATAAATCCACTCGATGGTTACTTCGTAATCTCTATTACAAAACGTGGAAAACTACTGATTGAAAACAAAGGAATCGTGACCCCTGCGACTAAAACAATTCTGGTTATGAGACATTATAAGTTTCACTTTTTAACAGTTCACAAGTCTGGGTGCTATTGTTTGTGCGTGAGCTGCTGGGGCGAGCTGCCAAGCTTCAGGTGAGGGAGAATGAAGTGCACTAAACACGTCGAAAAGCGACAACACA
>JANVCK010223716.1:0-10377 GCA_026546655.1 Epizoanthus illoricatus | reverse complement strand
ATTTTTATTTTTGAGTAATTTGGGTAGAAAGTGGGGATGCAGAGAATACGCCATATGGCGTATTTGGGGCTGAGAGGTTTAAGAGTGAAACTGCTTATTGCTGGCCAGTCAGAAAAGTAACTTAACATTGGTGTGGCCCCTTGCTTTCATTTCATAAACATGTATTAAATGTCTGTTGTAACTTAATTCTTAACAAATACAGAACATTGTTGCTAACTCTACCACTGGAGCTATGTATATTATGCATCAAACTTAAATTGTAGTTATAAAATACTCAAGCACAGCTTAGTCAGATAAAGTCTCCTTTAATTTTTTGTCACTTTAACTGACTTTTCTGTCAGGCTGAAACAGGTTCACTGCCAAATTGGGTTTACTGCCAAATTTCAGCCTGTACATTCTTAATAATCATATAAATTATGTGCTGTTTTTTTACTGTATACAATATATATAGCACACTAGCATCTACGCCCACCTTTCCCAGCACAGTCCGGTCTTCAAGGAACAGAACAGTCTCAATATCCAAGGCCGGTGACTGAGGTGTTGCCTGGACAACCACTATAATAATTTATAATAAACAGCAGCTGTCACTGATACATAGACCTTTCATTATATGATCATTACAACTGTCAACAATCTTCCCACTGATCAATCTAGTGCAACGACAGATATAAAGTACACACACGTTCTTGGTTCTAGCTTATTTTTTCATTTCATTTCAGCAAAAAACCCAAACAACTTTGATCAAATATAACAGACGAAAAAGGAAACTTCTATAGATTATATGGGCAAGAAATTGTTTGACTGACACTTGAAATCAATGTGTTCCCCTTAATAGTTTTGGCACTATATTATTGATTGCAAATTTTGTGGCAAAACCAAGTCTTGAGTACATGCATACCTGAACTGAAAGACTTTGTCCAAAAATGCACTGAGGACATACAATGAGGGATCTACTTAGCCGCCCTTACCCACTGCCAAAAATCACCTTCACTTTAAGCTCACTAAAATGCTTGGTAAGGGATGGTAGAGAATATAATGACTCACTTAATGTTTCAACAACACTTGTGACCTCGCCAATTTTCACAATTCTTGTCTGTTCATCGATTGCAATATTCAACTCAAGTTCAGCTGGAAGATCCTACAACAAAACAGCAAATAAATTCCTGAAAACAATTTATACAATCATGTAATGTTGAATTGAGTAAACTTTGAGCCACTTAATTTAGGTGAACTAAATTTACTATGATATTACTTCTGGCACAACCATAACATTCTTATGGATCTATATGACACTATATCAATGAATGTAGACCCAAGGGCGGAGGGAGGGGGAAAGGAATGGACCAGGATATGACATTAAAATCAATCGATGGGACTAATCAACTAAAAGTTGATATTTGTGTTTTTTGCTGTGAGGGTGGAAGATTTGAACTGACATTTCCAGTACTAGCATTTTGTCAGAAATGAAAATTAGCTGGTATAAATTGATAACATGATTGAATTCAGAGTTCCTACTCATTTGGAAAAACAAAATTCTCAGACTTTTCCTTGACTTTCCCCTCAGACCAAAATAGTATTTTTCACTGACATGTGATTGTTTTTGAAAGAAAACATGACCACAGCCAAAAAAATGAATTAATCTGAATTATGCAAAGCCTGAATATAGAATTCCCTGAGTTTTCACTGACTTGAGCCAAAAAATATGAATCGAAATTCCCTGTTTTTCAATGACTTTTCCCTGACTGTGGTTAAAAATAACTAAATTTATTGTGATTCAGAATTCAAAATTTCAGCATAAACTGAAAAATTGCAGGTCATGCTGGCAGCTCATGCTCACGTTATCTTATAGCCCACTCACTCTTCAGCATGTTCTGTGGTCCCGGTAAGATCAACACTAGTTGCAACTATGTGATGTTATGAAATCCACAAATTCCATTATAATTCACATGAATGACAACTGGGCTTTGTGCAACAAGTACAGCAATTCCCAAAGATATGAAACTTTGCACCAAGCAGATATTTACATTTGCCAGTTTTGTAGATAATAGGTCTATGGGAGTTGTAATGGGGGCTTTGCAGATGCAAATTTGATCCCTAAGTCACAAGCATTTTGGGTGTTTGGGACAGGGACGCCAGAGCCAGGGGGGGGCTTAAGTCTCCCCACTTTTTCCAGAAAAAATATGTCTTCAGCCTCCCCACTTCAAGTCACTAGTGAGCCCCCCCCCCACACACACACACTTGGAAAATGTTCTGACATCCCTATGTGAGCATGACCTCCAATAGAAACCAATACAAAATTTGAGTTAAAATGAGACATTTTGGTGTATGGGGGAAGGGGGGAGGTACTCCCATACATTGGAAATACGGTTACGTGTCACCCAACAGGGTATGGTTTCGAGGATTTTACTCCAGAACGGGTATCATTTTTTGTGTTTTTGGTGCAAAAATATGAGCTACTTCAGAATGGGGTAGCGAGTTTTGGAAATTTAGCATTTTTGGACCCCAGAAAATCCAATTTTCTCTAGAATGGGGTCAGAATTTTGTGGCTCAGGCATTATATCCCTACCCAAAACTGGTTTGAGTACCCCCAGGATTTGACCACGGATCAAACAGCCAATCCATGACAGTGTCACAGCTGAGCAAAGTGTCTGTGGACCGGCTTCTTTCGACATCCATGGGCACCATACCCCAACTTGTTGGTGGGAAGGTGGGAAATGCAACATAATTAAAAAACTGGGCTATAATTAAATTACTGTGAAAGAACATAATTTATTAAGATATACATTATTTATTCTTCACAACTGAATTGATCAAAGGGTTCTTCTGAGCAACAGTTGATTTAATTTTTGCACATCCAATGTGAAACTCCAGGAAGCATTTGCGCAGAGCACCACCTGTTGTGGATCTGTGATAGAGAACAGGCACGGATCCAGACTGGCTCACACTGGTTTTAGGAACCAGTCAGAATTGTGGAACTTGGAGTTTTTGTTTCTATCAGTGAAAAATTACTAGGTAAGTATTAAAATGACTAAAAAGCGTTTTCTGAAAGCCTGATTTAGCGATCTTTAGCCTCAAAAATGCAGAAAACAGCATTCTAGTGCATTAAAGTTTGAAAATTGTCTGGTTGAGCATGTATACCATGACTATCCATGGCTGTGTTATGATGCCACAACTTCCAAGATATTTTGTAGTGTATGTGAGAAATTTAGTTCTGTGGGTTCAGCATGGAACAATAAAATAAAGTTTTATTCAGTGATGCACCATGGAGCGACTCGACAGCATGATTTCACGTCACGGTTCACAAATGCACAAAGACAGTGTCAAAGCTAAAGAAGAAAGCAACAAGAAGGTGGAAGACAGCGCTATAGGGAAGGGCGTATGAAGGATGAATGCTAATGTCATTGCAAAACACCAGTTTCTTTAACACCTTTGTTTGAAAGACAGACAAGTATATATATAATTATGCTGACGGACAACTAGGAATTTAAAGTTGGTTGTCCTATGGACAACCAACTAAAAATCCTCAAAATCGAACACTGACTTGTATAGCCAATGTATGGAAGTACCCCCCGGCACTGATGCAACAAAGATGCCTCACTTACACTAATCAGAATCTCGTCCCTGGTCTTTGGTGGTACCTGGTGCATTCTGTCTTCTTCCTCCCCTATCATAACAGCTCTGACATCAAACTCTTCACTGTGTGTAGTATATATGGATTGAATTAATGATACTTTTATGTTCAGTGTGAACATTCACAGCATACTAACCTTGTATACTGAGGATGGATTCAAGGCATGATAATTAAAAATTGGATTAAATTAATCCGGTGCCTTTCTTTGGAAAATCCCCAAACTGATTGGAGAGGGATGCGAGAGAATCCGATTCCAGGACATTTGAAGGATCCACAGATCTGCTGAAATTATTTTATAATCCGCAATCTGTGCCAAGAAAGAGAGTAAACCTGAATCTGCAGCAGTTAAAGGATCTGTAGATCCACTGAAACTATTGTTAGAATATAAACTCTACCTCTTTGTTATGGACAGTAACTAAATTTCCCTATTATGCACTATTACTTTGCTGTTTATACAACAAGCTAAATACAAGTGTAACATGCCAAAAGGTCACTAATCGAGTTTCTGAATCTTGCAAACTATCAAGAACTCCTATATGGTCTGTATGAATGATTGATGATTCAACTTTGTAGACCATTCACATGAACTCGATATTTGGTACTTTATAATGTAAAATAGACATAAAATGGTCACTACAACCTTTCAAGATACCAAATTAGGACACCTCTCTAATACAGACACTTTGTTCTGTCCCTTTGGTGTCCATATTAATGAGGTTCGACTGTATTTGATTACAGTAAATTTCAAGGAAGAAGAAGAAACATACCCATCACTAGAAGAACTTGCTTCGTCGTCTGATTCAGTTGAGGTATCTAGAGATCCACTTGATTCCTCTATATCGCTTGAATCTCCATCCTTGTTGTCCTGACTGCTTTCGTGTGACTCCTGGGCCAAAGTGTCCTTTACGTTTTCTAGCTGTTTATTGATTGAATCCAATAAATATGGTGAACCATGCTCATCTGGTCCAGGCTTCTGATCTAGGTCTGCCACTGCTAATTGATCTGTTTTAGTAATATTTCCCTCCAACCTAATACCTTCTTCATTATCATTGTAAATGTCCCTTTCTTTGATACCATCGTTTGAATTGCTGCATATGGTTATAGCTTCTTTCTCCTGCTCTGTTACTGCTGTTTGATTCCCTGATAATGATATTGTACAACATAGCTCCATTCTGTTATGTTCATCAACGTTACTTTCTTTTACATCACTTCTTAAACTGCTGTGAATAGGTTCACCCTCAACATATGTGCTTTCTTGCTGATTAACAGCTGGCTGATTTTGATCATTAAAAGTAGCAATATTTTGTGTGAAACTAGGGCATGTTTCACTCATACTAGACTGCCCACTCATGCAAACTTTCTCCTGCAATTCTTCTTGCCCAGCTACCACTTTGCTTGTATTTGATTTCTTGTAAATCTCAGTATTCCCCATTGTACTGCTTTCGGCATCAACATTCATGTGCTCCCTTGCATTGTTATTATTATTGCAACAATCCAAAATGGCTCCACTTGGCAGATTCTCACTTGCATTCTTCTCATTTTCCATTTCAATACTGTGGGAGCGACCACAGTCGCTTTTCTCGTCTGGAGCTTCTTGGCATTCATCAAGAATCTGTACAAGTTCTTCTTCGTTTTCCAGATTCTTCTCGGTGGTATAAACCCTGCTGCTTTCCATCTCTAAATTTCCTTCACTTTCGGCTCTCAAATCAGCGATGGAACTCGCGGCGCCTCCATCTTGATCTTGGCCACTTGATGCACTTGTATCCATTATTTTCAAGCACAGCTTTAGATGTAATCGTTCACATCCTTGTTCGAAATACAGAAAATTAGCACAACATAATGAGCAAGTCAAGCCCGACTATCAACGAACTACCCCACTCAATTCAATCTGCGGTTCAGATGCACAGATTTATGAAGAAAATATACGAAAGCCTACAGAACGCGATGGAACACTGCTGGTAGTCTTGCACGTTGAATAGTAATGGAATTTACAACTGTTCGTGACTAAAGCTCCATTCGTATTCAAATTAATTCGGTTAGTCAGGAACCACTAAATTATTACAAAGAAAAATCACTGCACTTAATCAAAACCGCCATCAATTAATGAGCATACCTCTTATAATCAATTATATTTGTAAACAAAATTCGAGCAAGTGACGAATGACAACGCACCTTCAAAAAAAAAAGCTACAAAACCACACTTTATAACTGTACTCTACACAGGAGTAAAGGATACCTACTTTGCAGCCTGTAGAATCTTCTTCACTGAAGAATTACCAACGTTAAGAGTTAATATTCTTTCATGAAATGAAATGCTCGAAGCCACGAACCCATGATGGACGCCATGCATCAACACACGTGCCAAGAACGTTCAAAATGATTGCGGGCTCGGATTTTCCCAAAATGCCGCGCGCGCAGCCATGTCGTTCTCTTCCCGTCTTTTTCGAGTGTGAAAGGTTGGTTGGCAGAGTATGTTTCAAAATCCGTTGTAATCGCAGATAAAATTAGGGAATCTGGTCAGAAAAGTAGTGTTGTATGAGAAACAATAAATACTCTATTCATATACGTAGTTTCTTTTACAGATGGCGCAACGGCTAACTTACAGGAGGCGTCTGTCTTACAACACCAAGTCCAATAGAAAAAGAATGTAAGATAGCCGTTCAGTTGTTTTAGGAAAGCTTTGTCAATGTGGCTTTTTCTTCCTTTTTGGTAAATTAAAAAATGTGTTTTAAGCTAACAAGACGACATTTTTCTTTCATGCTGTGAATCATCTGTGGAAAAAACAGCTCAAAAACACCAGGTAAGTGTGTTGCTGTTGTATCTTAGTTTGTAGTTTGCGGTGCTTTGGCCCTTTGGAAATATCGAAAATAATCGTTTAATGAGTAGTGTTGTTGATTCCACTCCAAGTCAATTTTTAACCCAAGCAGATACCCTTGGACAGTGATTGTCATATTTTACTCTGATTTTGTATATGTTGCCATGGTCATCGTTCTTTGCTCGATATTTTCCAGCAGACGTTTTGATTTTACGTGCAGAAGTTGAAGCGGCGATTATAAAATAAAATGATGCGTCATCAATTTTCTAGCAATTTATTATTGGTTCACTGTTTTAAAGCAGATATGCATTGGAATCATGCAGTGCAAACAACCGATGAAGTGATTACGTTTTGTTTTTGTACATCAAGTAAAACGTGGATTCTACAGAGGATTTTATGAACCTGGAGAACTTCTTATATTCCACAAAGGATTCCTAAAACCTATGGAGTATTCTTATACAGAGGATTCTATGAACCTGGAGAATCTTCTACAGAATCTGACATTTGATTCCATAGGTTTGAGAAATCCTCTGTGGAATATGAGAAGTTCTCCAGGTTCATAGAGTACTCTGTAGAATCTAATGCACCTGTCAACGTTAAGCCAAAGGGTGGGGGATTTGTCTGTTTAGATGTGTCTGGCAGATCAAATCCCAGAGCCCACATTACTTTTTGGAGGGTGATAGGGTCATCAAAAAGAGTATTGAAAAAATATTATTCTTGTATTTACTAAATACTTAATTTATTGGTTTTCCGTGATATGCTTTTAAAATTAGTAGTTAATTAAAAACTAATTTTGAAGGCAGTTATGGACAGGTGATGAACTTGGTGCATTCTCGCATGCAGTTTATTGTATTCTGTAATTAAGCCTTTTGTTCTCTGCTGTACTCGTCGACATTGTCATCCTGGTTACTTAAGCTCCCTAATGTTAAACTTTTCTTTCATCGTAGGAGGAAAGCTGGTCTACCTGTACACCAAGAAGCTAGGAAAGGTACCACGATGTGGAGACTGTAAAGTCAAGCTTCAGGGGGTAGGTACCAGTGCAGTGCTCATACTTTATAGATGGGTTGCATTTGAAATTCATTCACTGTGTTTGTACTGCCAATCGATAAATGAACGATTAACGGAACTATACTTTTGGGTATTTTAACTATTTGTTTATTACTTTGTATGTTGACTTTGTAGTTTTTGCGTTGCCCAATAAAGTGTTAAAAAAACAAATAAAAAGGTTTGTTCCATAACAATCCTTCTATCTTCCCCTTCTTAATAATGTTCAAGAATAAACCCAGGAATGAACTACAACTTCAGCTGATTGTAAGAGTTGACGAGCATTTGATGAAACTGTTGCATATAACAAACATAATTGATGTTTAATTTATTATTGCTAGATCCCAGCTGTTCGCCCCAAGAAACTTATGCACATGTCCAAACCCCAGAAGACTGTGACCAGGGCTTATGGTGGATCACGCTGTGCCAAATGTGTCCGTGAGAGGTCAGTGGTTTCCTGTGCAAAGCCCCATTTACACATGCATAAAGTCTGGCACAGCACTACTACATCTCAACACAGTGCCAGCGATTTTTCAGAACAACATTACTGATTGGTAATGATTGTGTATAAAGGTACCCATGCCAGAAATGTTAGGGAAGTGTGCTCAGCAGGGCAAAACAGAGGCATGCTGCTAAAATTTAAGGGTACCATTCGTTTTTTGTGCATGTAAACAGAATTTAAGCTTGAAAAGGGTAGGAAAGGGAAAAGGTACCCAAAATAACTTGGCAGGTTTCTGGCAGATCCTTAAAATGTCTTATTTTTAAATTTGTATTTTTAAGACCTTGAAAAGGTCTTAAATATGGCAAAATTGTTTCTCAAGGTCTTAAAAGGCCTTAAATTTCTGTTCAAGTCAAATGTATTTTTTCTAGTGGTTAAATTTTGAAGTGTTGTAGCTATATTTTTCATGTGTAGCTTTTATACAATCATGAAACCTTTGACTCAAATGACCCACTCAAGGCTGAGGTTTTGTGGACACTGCATACAGTTGATGGTCACCAGTTGTACAGCTGTAACAATACCATTGGGTCTCTCTTTGCTGTTATATTTCCTGATGATGCAATAACTAGTACATTCAAATGTAGCCAAGACAAAACCAATTTATATTAGGTCTTAAATTTTCCAAGCTTGGTACTTAAAAAGGGTCTTAAATTTGCTGGGTTGTTGGCTGCAGGAACCCTGCATTGGCACCACCCTATAGACAGCATATATGTATCAGTGTCATGCCCAAAAATTGTCGGCATTGTGCCCAGAATTAGGGTGCCATGCCTACATTAAGCCCTTGACGTTATACATGTAGACAGGTAGTGCCATACTGAAAATCAATGGCACACTGCTGCAGTTTAGGGGTACTGTGCCAGGTGTTTTGCACATGTAATGCACTTATCAGTGTTAAGCGAGAGAGGGGGGGGGGGGCATATCTGAGGAATTTGACAGTGACTAACTGCCCATGGTGGCAATATTTGACCATTTTAGTCAAATTTTGACAAGTTTTTACAGCAAATAAGTGACTCATTTGACCATCAAAGATTGCCCCAGGATGGGGAATTTGAACAGAAATCCTTGTCTAAGTTCAAAGGACCAACCTTTGCTGTGCGCCCCCCCCCCCCTCCAGCTTACCGTAACATTGATAGGTGCATGAAATGGGGCTTAATACAGACACACAGTTATTTCTTGTTCTCCCAAACTTGCATTCATGCTACCACAACTTTATGGAAAACACTGAAATGTTTTCTTTTTCCTAAACAGTAAATGTATGATTCATTTGTGTTTTATTCTCAAGATTCCACTTAGTGTGGCTAGTGGCCATTTGAAAAATGATGTGTTTGGAACAGTTAACTAGACATTACTCATCTGTAAAATATGCTTGTAGAGCATTCTGTTTAGGAAGGGATATGTGTAAATTTCGTTTTACATAGATCGTCTATTTAATAATTTAGTTTATTTCTCCCTTTAGGATTGTCAGAGCATTCCTGATTGAGGAGCAGAAGATCGTTGTCAGAGTTCTCAAGGCTCAGCAAAAGAAAACTGCTTAAAATGCTACTTACTGAACATGAAATAAATTTGTAAATAACATCTCTAGTCTGTTGGGGAATTGCTTTTAAGAAAAGAGCAGAAAACCTGGTCAGAGGCAGACCTAGGAATTGAAAAGAGGGTGCACCATTGAAATGAGAAAAGCAAGTGCCAAAGGCATGAGTTTCTAGGGGGGTCTGAGGGCATGCTCCCCTGGAACATTTAAAAAATAAGGCCTCTAAAATGCCATTTCTTGCAATTTGAGTCATTTTGTTTGCATTTAGACAGTAAAATCGTCCATAAAAAATATGCCTTGGACTGAAAAGGGTTCCCAGCTTAAATAGTTAACATAAATTTTGTTTGTTGAATTCTTGGCTACACATGATGGGAATTTGTATTATGGGTATAGCAATGTCATGTTTTTAGCAATTATCCCTTTCAGCTTCACATATTTATCAACTGAGGAAAAAAGTAGTTTTAAAGTGACAATAACAAATCTGATAAGAAAAAACCTACCAAAAATGGCTGCATTGGGAGCAGAAACTGGGGTATACTTTCCAACAGGACTGAAAGATTTTAAAAGTATCCAAACTGTTATTGTTGGAAGAACAATTTGGCTTCTGTCGTTCTGATCAAACTGTTAATGTTCTTTCAGATTTTTTCATTCAGTACTTCCAAGTTTAAAGCATGATGACAGTTAAACAGGCTATGTCATGGATTTTTGCAAGTAAAACCTTTTACAGTCATGAAACATGAGTTGTAAGCTCAACAGGACAACGAGAAACGATAAAATGATTATATACTAGTAGTTACTGTCGTAAGTGAAGTGCTGCCGTACTACCTGACTACAGAAATATCTGCAGGAACTGTTAAAAT
>JANVCK010223494.1:0-10379 GCA_026546655.1 Epizoanthus illoricatus | reverse complement strand
CCAAGCTCATGACTCCAGGGCTCTTGACTGAACCCGTAACACCTGTCACAGGTGCAACAAGTGGATGTTATGGCTGTCACAAGTTGTCACAAGTAGTGAAGTGAATGAGTGTGCTCGATTTCTCCTGTTATGAGGAAACTGACAAAGCTACATGTATGCCTAAAATGAAAGTTGTTGCGAATCCTGTCATGTATGTGTTTTTCATAAAACTTTGTAGGCGAATGTGTGATGGACTTCATATGAGGAAACTAAGCAAGGATAACAAAGTGTACCAGTGCTGATATTGTTGTCTGTTTGTGCACTGCAGCTTGTCATGAGTCGTGTGCCTCTGGTTGTTCAGGAGCTGGCGCTGCAAACTGCACTGACTGTAAGGAGGGATGGCTGAAGACTGAGAGTGAAGGCTGTAAAGGTGAGTTGGTTTGCCAGGTAATTGTGCTTGATTTCAACAACATTGTTGTCATCATCGTTGTTATTATTATTATTAATTACTGTCAATATCATTAACCTAATCAGCATTACCATCATCATCATCAACACTGTTACTATCAGTAGAATCATCTTTATCACCATCACCATCTTCATCACTGTTGTCATCGTGGTTGTGAGTGTCACCGTCACTGTTGTTATTAGTATCATCATCACCACCTCATCATAATTATCATCATCTTCATCATCATTACGATCATCCTGATCATTGTTGTTATCATTATCATAGTCGGGGTTGTAATCATAATCATAGATGCTAAAGAACAAGGGGATATTTTAATTGTATCTTTCTGTCACCAAGCCACAGTATCTCATACCATCTTGCTACATAAGTGTTCATGCATCATTCTTCCATGTATTAGATAAGAATGAATGTGAAGAATCCAATAAATGCGAAGGAGGCAAGTTCTGTGTAAATACTGAGGGATCTTTCAGGTGTGAAGGTGAGTTTGTTTACTCTTAGGTTAATAAATTTGCTTACATGTTTGTTGCTGTCCAGCATTTGCTTGGTGATCCCTTCCTACCTGGGGCCCACTATAACGGTACTCAGCTGCCTTACAAACGGTGGTTCAACCTTCTTTTGCCATGCCCCGTCCATAGACAGGGACATTAAGCCATTGGTCTAATCTCTTGACTAAGGGGACTTAACACAATCCACTTAGTTGTTGATAGGAGTAGGCTAATGCCAGTGTTGCAGTCGGTTTACTGAGGGCACTACTCAATGATTTAGACAATAATTGTTGTGAACCACATTCAGTGGCCTGGCCAAGACCCTCGAGTACTGGAACCTTGTAGTTCTTGTAAACAAGTAGTTGAGAAGCCCTGCGGGGAGCATCTGCATATGTCTGTATCTGTATCCTTGCATATATGAAAGAGCTCAACTCTTCCACCTTCATGGGAAAAAATATAGCATATAAAAAACTCTTAGTTGATTAGTCCCATTATTTGACCTAGTCGCCAACGTAGTCTACCAGAGTTTACAACCTTGCACATGTTTGACTTGGTATCCGTACTCTTATCTTACAGACTGTCACAGATCCTGTGAGGGGAACTGTACGGGTGAAGGCCCCAAAGGCTGTCAGGCCTGCAAGAATGGATATAATATGTCAGATGACGAAGGCTGCAAAGGTGAGGTAGAAATTTGTATTTTATAAGATATAGAACTCCAGTGCCCATCCAGTGAGTGTTGGTTTGAGAAATAGCCGTTGTACACCAATAACTTTCGCTGCAGTTCTAACATAATTTTGTCTTTATAAAGCTAGTTTGTTTTATCAAAATGATATTTTTCACGAACCTTCCTAAAAAATGCATTACAACAGTTTTCGTTTATAAGGAACAAAACTATTTTAGGTCTGTACATGCAAGAAATGAATACATTCTGGAAACTATATTCAAACGTTTAACTAGGGATTTATAAGTGTGATCCTGATTATATATCAGTTACTAATATATGTTACGGTAATATATGTAGACACAAATGAATGCGATGAAGGTGATGACAAATGCGAGGAGGGAAAGTATTGCGTGAATAATGAGGGATCCTTTAGGTGTGAAGGTGAGTGGTGACTGTATGAAATATATTTTCTTGAAACTGAAACTGCAATTGTCTGTTTATTTGTATGTGATGTGTTATCGTTACAAAACGTATTTTTATAAACTAGTTGTGTTAATGTTTATTTATTATCACCATTATAGCTTTAGTCACCGCTGCACCCATTGCCTGGATTAGATACTCTAGTTGGCAATTACCACCGATTAAAGATGGGATAACTTTCCATTACAACTTGTACATCTACGGGATAATACATGTGTTTTATATTGAGTATGTATCTGTTACAAATGTGAGACTTTGTGTGGGATATGTTTCTGTTACAATTTAGTATGGAATTGCGTAACATTTGGAGAAGAAACAAAATATTGTAACAATTACTTCCACAACGTAGCTACTTTTTTAATGTTGTATTTATTGGCAATCTGAACCAGGTTTCATGCCATTTGTTGATAATTTTATAAACTAGGTAAGTTTTGGAGCAGGATTAGAGGACATCATTTCTGTTATCTCAATCGTTATGAAGTCCCATACAAAATGGTACAGTGTAGTCTAAAATATTGCACTACAAATTTGAGAGACTTGCAGTAAACCCTGAATAAATGCTGTATTGTGCTGAGGCACCTGAAAGAGGCAATGCTCTTCTGTTTATTGTTTTCTAATAGTTTGCCACGAGTCTTGTGAGGGAAGCTGCACAGGTGAAGGCCCCAAAGGTTGTAAAACCTGCCGGAATGGCTACAGCATGTCACAGGACGAAGGCTGTAAAGGTTATCTCGTTATCATGTTGCTATCATTATCATTTCCACTTCCATTACTGTATGTACCATTACAATAGCACTATCAGTATTGTTATCAGTATCGTTTAGTTATCGTTGTCGTTAAATAATCGTAGCTATTATAATCATTATCATTACTGTGGTTGTTCTTATTATTATTGTTGTAATTGTCATATATTTTATTATAAAATAAACTACATATAACACGTGCTATTATTGGTTGAAAGCCATTACCATAACTCGATGGAAAACATACATGTAGAAATTCGTTATTCGTGTAATGGCTGCCTTTGTTTAATAAAGGAAATAGAAAACATTTCCTTTGTCTTCCATCACGTTATGGCAACATTTGTACAAGTTTGGGAGAACACGAAATAGCCGTGCAAACACTCACCTTTGGCTCGTGCTACCACAGTTATTTCTTGTTCTCCCAAACTTTGCACTGGTGTTACCATAACTCAGAAGAAAACACGGAAATGGTTTCTATTTCGTAAATAGAAACAGTGGCATACATGTACCATGTGAAAATGTCTAAAATCAGTTAGGTAAAAAATGTTGTTAGCACTGATAAATGTAATGCAGAAGAGCACTGCAAACGCAAATGCAATTCACAGTTGACCTGTACATGAGATTGAGTCATTTTTATGCTATTTAATGTCTATTTTACCATCTGTTTTCCTAAAGTTGGCTCATTTCTGCTTATTCCAGACAATGATGAATGTCAGGTCGACAGCGAAACTCCAATGTGTAAAGATGGCGAGTACTGTAACAACACACCGGGGTCATTTGAGTGCAAACGTAAGTTCACATGCAGAAGAGCTTGACTTGTAGAATGTTAGACAGTGGCTGTATCATGACTGGGAACTGTTTTCGTGTGGTTTGTCGGGAGGGTTTTTGTTAGCAGTTATTATATTTTGCACTTTTTTTAATTTATGGAAAATGATATAAGATCGTGGAAAAGTCATGGAATTTCATTCCCAAGTTTCTGTAGGAACCCTGTAATGGTCCACTGGTCCGAGCTGACTAGACAAACAATACTAACTCTTAAGCACTGGAAACTTTGTGATAGAAACTTGAGGGAAAGAAATGGTAGCCATGTT
Organism: Epizoanthus illoricatus; assembly: GCA_026546655.1. Taxonomy (NCBI): domain Eukaryota; kingdom Metazoa; phylum Cnidaria; class Anthozoa; order Zoantharia; family Epizoanthidae; genus Epizoanthus; species Epizoanthus illoricatus. The sequence continues at coordinate 6,468 of JANVCK010223494.1, read as the reverse complement.
ACAAATCTGCGCGATCATGGAATTTGCTTCCTACTAGTAGTCAGTTGATGAGTAGATAGCTAGTAGAGTGGCCAATCAGATTGTAGCATTTGCATTCGAATAGGAGCAAAATCAAACTGTTAGTATGGTTGTGTATGTACGATATGCTCTAATTTGCATTTCTAATTATATATCACCTTAGATAACCGTAGTTTTGTGGATACATGTGTGTTAATGATAAATTGATAATTTATTATATCAATCCTGCAAATAATAGTAACATACATGTAATCATAATATTGTCCCTGCAGAATGTGACGAAGCTTGTACAAAATGCAGCGGCGAAGGTCCTGAGGGATGTACAGAATGCAATTACGGATATGAAAAGACTGATAAGGGTTGTAAAGGTAATTGACAATGTACTTAGTATTTTCTGCAGACAAGTGTGCATTTCCAAGATTCAGCTTTCCGTTTGTGGCATAGTGTGTAGACGAAGGGGCAGAGGACCTGATTGTTAATTGGGAGTTTGGTACAAACATGTTCAGTAGCAATTTGTAGTATTAATATTGCTACAGTTTCCTCAGAAGAAAGTGATAACAGTCAAAGTACCCTTTAACAGCAATGGTAATAGTAGCAGTAACAGTAACAGTAATAGTGACAGTAACAGTGACATTAATGGCAATGGTAATTGTAATGGTAACGGTAATGGTAACAGTAACAGTAACTGCAAGAACGGTAACAGTAACAGTGATGATAACAGTAACAGTAGAATAACAAAAGAGTACTAGTGGTGGAAACAGCAATAGTCACAGCAACAGTAACATCCACAACCGCGACTTCGCCAATAACAGTAACGATAGCAGTAACTGTAACAATAATATTAAACATAGCTGAAGGGGAAATAACTCCACATATGTAGTTCTTCACTGCAAGTAATACCGAGCTAATCTCATTTGAATTAAGAGTTTGTTCCGTCATAAGATACTTAAGTTGATCCAGAGTCTGTCATTGTTGTTGTTTCCTCTTCAGATATTGACGAATGTAAGGCCCAGGAGAAACAATGTACTAATAAGAATGAAGTCTGCACTAATTCCCCCGGGAGCTTTGTGTGTGAGTGTGATATGGGATACGTGCGGAAAGGCAACAAATGTACCAAAGCAAAAGGTAAAAAGAAGAAAACTAAGAAGAAAAGGAAAACCAAGAAATCTAAAGAAGATCAACTGCTAGAAGACCTTGAGAAAGGGCTGTACTTAACACCAATACAACTAAAGATAGGGTCTCTCCTTCATGCAGTCTTCTTTGCGGCTCTTATTGGCGCTTTTAAGATGGGCAGTCGATTGGCTTTAGCAGGACTGGCCTTGACTTATGCATGTTGTGTTTGGTATGTGAGTCGTGCGTTTAGAAATGAAGCGCCGTTTGAGGATTCAAGCTAACATTTTAGTCCAGTATGCAAAGTTTTAACGTGATCAGACATTTAACCCTTTGAATTCTGAGTGAGATAGCATCTAACCACTCGGACAAAGGCCTCTTGAAGCATACTGGTTTAAACTCATTTCCTTGTAAACCCGAGTGAGATGTCATATCGTGTTAACAGGCGGTTAAGACACAAAATATGGTCATTCAAGTGAAGGGCTCTTGATGAATTGTATTACTGCCAAGTCCGAGAGTGTCTCTCAAGACTGAGTGACGTGCCATAACTCCTGGACACGTAGGCAAACATATAAAGTGTTTAAACTGTGTGAGATGCCCATGGGTAATAAGAGAAAGTGTTCAAGTTTTTCAAAAGATTTGAAACACTACAGTGGTTACTGCGGGACTGAACCAGGAAAATGAAAAGAATCGTGACTATACTCCAGGAAGCAAATATTCAGGAATTTACAACATGGAAAGTTATTACACTTTTCGTACCAGTCTTGTGTATGTGAGGACTCTGGGTTTTGTAACCTTGCTTGTTAAGAAGAATTTAATATTATGAGTGAGCTTAGCTCGACAGTACTAAGTATTGATATAAGTTTGTGTATTTGTATTTGTATCGTTTCTTTGGTCTTGCTTCCACATTATGGGCACAACCTCTCTTGTTTCGACATTTCTTATTTCTTTGGGTCAGGTTGAAGAAAGCTATGCTTTTGCCTGTCACCCAATAAAGATTGTTATTGTTGTTATTATTATTATTATCATTATCACTATCACTATCACTATCACTATCACTATCACTATCACTATCTTTATCACTATCATCATCATCATCATCATTATTATTATTATTATTATTATCTGGTCGGCAAACTTTCTACTTGTCGAAATTTCCAATGTATATCTATAAGGATCCCTGGACGATAGTTTGCTTCACTAAGTGTATTACTGTATGCAATTTGTAAATATTGGTTCAGGGAGGTGTACTATATATTTCGTTTTATATCATGCTTCAGAAGAGTCCAGCTCTAATTACGTACAAACGAAAATGCAAACACACGTTTTGAGTTTCTTTCAGATTTAGCTCTATTATATCAGCATTTCTTTCCTCTCTTATCCTTCTGTAATTAGTTCCTTCATAATCTTTGACCTTCGATTCTGTCAGTAGCATCCCTTGAACAACTTTAAATTTGGTTCCATTTCGGTGGACATTTTGAAAAAATGTAATCTTTAGTTCCTGTGTGTTATCACTTACCTTAGTACTTTTGATGTTTCGATTCAATTTGAGTGTTCTGTGGACTGTTCGACTAGCACATATGCTTTTGCAGCCTGAAACAGGTGTGAATTCTTGACAGTATACAAACATTGAAATATGAATAAAGCTAGATGTATTTCTCACTTGTTTGTACGATTAGATTTTTCCCTACGCACGCCATGCACAAAGGCGACAACGTCCCACATCCTAGATAATGGTTGTCATGCTTGCCTTTGAAAATGCTGTGTACACAACTGGAAAGAAGTAGCGGTTGAGCTTGATGTAACTGAACCAGCAATAGCTCTGGTGTTTCTTCCTCTCATCTCTCCTCCATCGCCCTTCTCCTCTTCAGACGAATCGTTCTGTCTTCCTTAAAATCCATTTCGACCTCTTGCCGCCATATTTGACTCACATCACTGGCATGTGAAACAAAGCACAGGTGGTGAATTGGTTGCTCTAAATGACGTTTATTCAGGGCAACACGTTATCCATCCCATAAATAGACACTTACCAGCGACAATTTTGGAATCCTATCTCAAAACTGAGGTACTAGTAAATTCTAAAGTATTGAAATGTGTGCAGAAGTATATGGCTAATTCCTGCGACAGATATAGCTCTTGCGCGTCAACTGTTGTCAGTACCACAAGCGCATGTTGAATTTCTCCGCTTTGCGAGATTAAAAGTTCAACAGTGCTTCAGTTTTTGAGAATCTTACATTGTCGATGGCTACTCGCTCTTTCGATTTCAGGCAGTTACAAGGTGCTATGGTCAATTTTTGACTGACATAATGTGACGTCATGTGGGAATACATAATGAAAAACATGGCGAACAAGCCATTGAGTTATTTTTTCATTTCTTGTCATTTTATTTTGGCGTTTTAGAATTCGGAGAGGAAGACGAAGAGGAGGAGGACGAGGAGGAGGAGGAAGAGAAAGAAGAAAGCGATACCGATTCGTCAAAGACCATGCATGAAGAGTTGTAATAGAGAGCATGTGATTGGCCACCAATTTAGCGAATTGCATTCTCGAATGAATGCACAAGAGTTTCATTAGTATCATTTCGTGTCTTGTCGTGGAGATAAGACCATTTGAATAATTCGCAGTATTTTCCATTTGTACCTATTTGGAATGCTAATTTATAAAATAAAAATGTCCAAACTTTGTGGGTGTGTTTGTTGTAATACAATGTTACTTTTCTTTTGTTAATTTGCAAAATTGGTTGAGCTTTCTTGCATCTGAGATAACCTGTGATGGAGGAATTGGTTATTGACTCTCATGTTCAACAACCAATTCAGATTCTGATGCGCATACAAGAACGTGGAGGGAAGGGATGAGATGGAGGAGGAGAGATGAGGAAAGCTAGTACTACACCTCTTCAGCTTCCCAGCCAGTTTCCCCTGTGATATTCTTGAATTTCTAAAACATGGAGGCCATCTTGAATAACTGATATTATGGAATGCCAGCGGGAACCGTCGGAAGCACATAGACAAAAACCGCAGGTGTTCGTTTATCAATAAACATTTGGAAGTTATGGGGAAAAACTCTACTAAAAGCAGTCATCACCCATGTCTATATCCATATCAAAAGTGAGCAGAGTAACACGGTTGTCACACCCACATATATACAGTTACTCCCCGCAGGGTTTGAGATCTTGGTATATTCATGGTCAGGGGTTGACTGTCCTGTTAGTATTTGAGATCTTGGTATATTCATGGTCAGGGAGTGATGGTCCTGTTAGTATTTGAGATCTTGGTATATTCATGGTCAGGGGTTGACTGTCCTGTTAGTATATGAGATCTTGGTATATTCATGGTCAGGGAGTGATGGTCCTGTTAGTATTTGAGATCTTGGTATATTCATGGTCAGGGGGTGATTGGCTTGTTAGTATCTGTGAGCGCGTGGCGTTGAATCAGTTTGACGCTTATGTACAACAAAATAACGTCTGACGGAGCACCAGTGGCAACAAGAAATTACATTTAACGTAAACTCTGAACTTATTCATAACAGATACAATCCTTAGCTCCATGGATCGCAAAGAAGTAGTAGCTATAGTCCTATTAGATTTGTCTAAGGCTTTCGATAGTATAGAGTACACACTGATTCTGAACAAACTACGCGCATTAGGCGTATCCCAAGTTGCTGGAAATTGGTTCGAGAGCTATTTGTCCGGGCGCAGCCAGTCAGTTGAGATCGGGACTGCACTATGTGAGGCGCATGAGATAACATATGGCGTACCTCGGGGTTCGATTTTGGGACTGGCGTTTTTCAGCCTCTACATAAACGATCAACCATTGGTTCCGAAAGTTGGTTCAATGGAGTCTTACGTGCTATCGTTTCCTGTTGAGGATGTAGATGTGGCCATTGTCAATCTTAATTACGAACTGCGCAGGGTAGCTGCGCTTCCTGGTACTCCTTTGTGGAACACGCCAGATGCTCAAAAAAGTACCGTAGGACTTCCGTCCAACTCTACTCGGCAAACAACTGTCACCAACTCCCTCAGCCAAGGACTTGAGAATTATACTCGACGCCCACTTGACGTATGACGAACATCTTACTAATGTAGTGAGTGCTTGTACAGAGAGTCTCTGTCAGATAGATAGGGTTATGCGTGTTCAGTTTGACAAGAATACACAAGTTTTATTATTGCTTTACCGTATGGTCCAGCACATCAAAGAAGAATATTGCAAAGTTAAACAGTGCAGAATCACATCACATTACACAATGTCTGATAGACCTTCAATGGCTTCCAGTGCGCTTATATGCCACGCCTTTGAGAGTCACTACTGACATTTAAATGTGTTCGAGGGCTAGGCCACCATATTTATCCAATAAATTTAGGGCACGGGATCAGGTGCATAATCGCAACACTAGGAATAATAAGTCTCTAGACATTCCGCTCTGTAAATCAGTGGCCGGCCAACGTTCCTTTTCATATAGGGCCACTACCATCTGGAATGGTATGCCAGACAAACTCAAAAGCAGCACGGTCAGTATTACGGAATTCACGCATAAAGACATTATGCTCAAAGTTTTCAGAGAATTGACCACATATTCTTGTAATTTTGTTGTAGATATTTTATTAACTACATCTATTTTAGAATATTTTAGAACACGACTATGTATATTTTTATCAGTTTAGCTTTAAATTTTAACATACTATAATTATGCAGGATAGCACTTGTGGGAGTACATAATAAAGTTACTAGTAGTTATTAGCATATTCTTTGTTAGTGAGCGCTCCTCCTGTAACTAGCTGGTGAGAGATCAGGCGGGTAATGGTCCTTTTAGTATTTAAGCATATTCAATTTGTTTTGGAACCAAAGTTTCTGTTTATCTTAATACAGAACAATTATCATCTTCGATGCAATTAATGATATCTATCGAAAATGTTTATAGTGTGCCGTCGTCAAAGTGCTTGTCAAATCTTGTTTTTAGTTCACAGGCAGCCGGCTTGAACCCAGAGGTTCTCTACAGAATACAGAGCACGTATTCCTTACGAAGCCATTGTGAATGTCAGTCAAGAATGTCTGTAGTGTGCCGCCATTATCTTTACAGCATTCTGTCTTGTGAGTTCGCTGTTCAGGAATATTTAATGAGACCCATAAACTCGCATAATCAGTTGAAGATTGTTTGGAGATTCCCAATTAATCTCGTTCCCTGATTCCTCGGGGGGAGAGGGGAGCAGAGCTCGGAAGAGGGAGAGAGGAATCTGGCTAAAGTCGAATCTGTGACGTCTGTGATTGGATGAATTTCACTTCCGGAATCACTCCGATCAGGGCGCCAGACGCGTGCGAAAGTTGACAAAAACAAAACAAATTTTGG
>JANVCK010223384.1:0-10379 GCA_026546655.1 Epizoanthus illoricatus | reverse complement strand
CTTAAAATATTCTTAAAATTTGGCCAATTTCAGCCTCAATATTCTTATAAAGTATATTCTTATAAAAAAAGAGTGTAGTACAGCGTACGGCTTGAGGAAGGTATTGATTTAAATGTTTAGTCGTTCAAACCTGGATATACGTCCCAAATTTATACTAATCGTACTTTTAAAATAACAAGCCGTTTAAGTAATCTAGTCAGTATAAAACCACTGTATTACCGGTAGTTTTTACAGTTTTTTGCCTTTTCTGTTTGACGGAAATTTGGGATCATACCATTGGCAGTGTCTCGCTGCATATTTATACACAATGCATAATAACGACTCGAATAAAGAAAATAATACTCAGAAACCACTCCTTCCTTCTTTTATCAGAACTGAGCAACATTCAAGGTAAGAAAAGAAAGAAAATCGTAGTCTTTCATGACAAGTTTTATAAATAAACAAGATTAATAACAAGTGGGCTTTTGCAAACTTCATGCTGTGTCTGTCGAAGTCGCTTAATATATGATCATTGCACACATAGCTTTGTCCACGTGTCACCACTGATTTTACTTGGTTTGATCGCTCAAGGGGGCAGCTGTAAACATGTTCAGTTTGTGGTTAACATCGATATTGATTACTGACTAGCTATGAGGACAAAATAAATCGCCTTTGCTGTATTTTAATTTTTGAAGATTGAAATATTTTTTTACACCAAGGTCCGACTTTAAGCTACAAAATGAAAATGCAACTATCGATAGTTCAGTCTTACTTTTAAGGATCCGAATTTATCTTCTAAGTATCAAGATAAGATCTTTGGTGATTTAAAATTAACATGAAGACACTTGCATTTAAATGTTTTTTAAAAAGGTATTCAAGAACATTAATAAAATATTTCGATCATTCTGCCACAAATGGAACGTATCTATTCCTCCCTTGGATCATGAAATTAAAACAAAATCCACATTTCTTTTCCATCCCACTGTGAAAGCAGTTAAGAGCATTTGTCGAATTGTTTATTTGGACAGGCTATTTTTATCCTAAGTGTAATTCAAAAGTGGACATTTGGAGTGCACTGGCCCGTACCGTGTACATATTTGCAAGCAATAATATTTTGTACTGGACCAACGAGTCATTGGGGTTAATTTATCTTGTATATTTTGTCAACACACTCATTAAAAAGGGTTTGTTGTAAGATTTATCTTCAATGACTGATCTCTCGAGACAATTACACATATGGTCACCTTCAGATCGACTAATATTTATAAGAGTTTCAGTTTCACTGACGAGGTCAGTTACAAGCTCAAACATGCTCCGAAAACGGAAATAGAATCAGACTATGACGTAATTAGGACCAACTTTTTAGCCAATTGGAATACGAGTTCCCGTTCTCATATCGGGATTTTTAATAGTTGTCGAGCCTGTCGCTTTGCCATATCCAGTTGTTGCCGTTTTTTAAAACTTTTATTAGGACACAATTTGTTTTGGAGACTACATGGCAGACCCAGCTCGACGGTGCCTGTTCGGAAGGCCAGACCATGAACAAGTCAAAGAGGATTTGCAGAAAATGTCGAACGAGGACGCGGAGGAAAAAAGGAGAAAATGGAACTTTGATTTTGAGAGTGAAACACCTCTTCAAGGACGATACCAATGGGAAAAAGTAGAGCAAGAAAAGCCCAAGCAAGAAAAGAAAAATTCATAACTCTGTTTATATTCTATGAGGCAGAACTTCGGACGGAGGACTGTGGTCGATTTTGTCAGGATGACTGGAGTTTACTCAAAACAAATCGTCAATCTTGCCATAATGATAATGTATGTGTCTGCCTGCCTGCTTCAGGTTTACTTGCTGCTGATAGCAAAACTGAAAGTGAAGTACCAAATACATTTTGGAAGAGAACTGAGGGCGAACAGAAGGCGTCAAAGCAAGACAATGGCGACAATTTCATGGCCCTCGACCAGGAAATGAACTCAGCGCAGTTCCTGAATTTGATTTATCACCGTAGCATTAAAGCTGCCAAGCCGATAGCACGTTCCCGCGTGAAGTGGCCTTCACTTCATTATAGCGATTTAAATGACGATGCAGTTTCAATATTTAAAAGAATACACTTCAGAATACAAGCAAAGTACTGTCTGGTGTACAAATGCCCACTTCTTCAGATGTATGACCGACAGACCCAGAATTAGGTCATTTACGAGCTAAATGTGGAGTGTCAAATACTTGCTAATAGGCGCAATACTTACAGTAAAACTAACGATGTCCCTCTATCAAAAGTGTAACGAACAGATGCAGATATTATACTCTGAATCGAGTTGACTTCAAACGATCACCGAAAGCGAAATTGACAATTCCGGCCGCATAGACTAGTTTCAGCAGCAAAGCTTGTTTACATTTTAATTTCCAGCGGCTTGCTGATATCAGACCAGCTAAGTCAGTTTCAAAACGTAGCTAAATTTATCAGACAGTATATATAGTTAATAAGACATTTTATAACTCTGACAATCAGAGTCACAGATTGGTCGGGAAGAAAATTTTGTCGGGTAAACGTGCCGGGTATGGTTATTTGTCGGATATTATGGTCTAAAGTTCTGCTGAATTCATTTGTAAGATTTGTACCAGCGCATAACTACTGTGTAAATATGTAAATATTTGATCTAAGAATTCATATCAATTTCTAAGTGAAGCTGAATATTTATGTTGTAACTTGTGAAGATTTTATACAATCTAAATTATTGAAAGATCAAAGATTATGTAGATCCCGATAGAATGCAATTCTGCTTAGCCACATAATCAGCCGAGGTTTTCATTTAAATTAAAAATCTTTCCAAAACTTCTATTATCTATAGTACTTATACTGGTATACTAGTAAAAATGTCGAATTCAAAATTTTGTCCTTGTTATGTAAGACAACAACTGGTCAAGTCAGTTGATTGCCGACTGGTACTTAAAAAAATTTCTATAAACACACAAATAAACACTCTCCTATATATTTTAATAGACTCATACTGCCTTTTTACTGTCACTCGGGAACGCGATTGGGAAACAGCGGATGTTGCTGTAACGACATTGTTAATCCTTTTACCTGTTGCAAAAATATACTGAATATCTTTTCACAGTAATAAACCTGAAAATTGGAAACTGACACGAGTTGTGTTGTTCAATCACTGAAGACTGCCTCCGAAGTATGGAGTTTATATGAGTGTCATGATGAATCCCTATCGGTTAATATATCGCGATAAGTGAAGTTGCTTATGGAGTTATGGCGCTATGGCTTATGTATTTTGTGATAACAGTATACAAAGAAATTTCAGGTAAAGTTAGTTATGTTTATGCAATGTTCAGTCTGTCCAAGTTGTTGTGTAGTCTGGCAGGTGTGCACTGTTTTACAGCGCCACTCTTTGTCCTGCTTCTGTAAGAACATTGTCTTATCAAAACACCTTTCAGATTCCACTGTTTGAAATATTTTCTTCTGATTCCATTTGCGAGTCTGTGCAAGTTTCCTTAACCTTGCCCTTGTGACACGAGCGACAAACAGCTGACTACAGAATAACTGTGATAAAAAAATGATAATAAGTAATATTGATTACCGCAACTCCGATTTAAAGGTCAACTACTCAAAGTTCGTTTGTAACATAAGCCAAAATCGTTTTGAAGGCAATGCAAACAATTTTTAGATCCATCTGTTTACCAACACAACCATGCAAATAACAGCTAGTGCTAAATATCTGATGAATCGATTAAAAGCTTCAAATTATGTACCATGACATCGGGATCAAGTGACAGTGACCAATAATATTATACGAAAGAGATCTGATTAACTTGCTTTGACTATGCCAACCATTGCTCGCTGCACATATATGCATGCATCTCAAGGAAATCCCTCCGTGAATTGTAGTTTTAGTTGCAAAACACTACGTCAACGAAATTTACATGTTGCGCAAAAAAGACTGCTTCAAAGTGTGCGTGAAATGTACACAATGCACAATTTTTTTTAACAAAGAACCTCATTGTCAATTTTGTCACTCAGATATATTTGGCTGATACGCTGGTCAGCCAACCAGGATCTCGCTTGAGGTAATAATCTAAATTGGTCGCGTGTCGGCTGTAGCGTCCCCGCTGATCTCTGGGGACGCCACTTCGCTACAACTGTTTCACTGTTGATGAAATTTTAATACCGTCGTGATATTGCTGAAGTTTTGTGTTTAATCTGCCTTCGAAGTGCTTTCGAAGGCGTTCGACAGTGACCAAGTGCTTGCATAATAATGATCCCTTAATTAGCCTTTTCCTCTCCGGATTTTGAAGGCCAAATTTGCATCAACGTCAGGAGGCGGGAGAAGTTTAATACTACACAGCACACACGCGTCGCGTCCATTGACTCAAATTTAAAGGGCATCTGCTCGACCAGCAAGTAAGAACTGTTTATGTAACTGACAGACATCTGGAACGCCGTGGAGCAACTGCGCATTACACTCTGGAATCTCGCAGTTGGGATGACATAAGAATTCGAATCAACACACGGCGAAAATAACAATCTCACATTGTTACTGAAGTGTCAAACGATTAATACAGACACAACAAGTTTGATCCGAGTATGAGTTGTGAAAACTCGAATGACTCCAATGGCGGGAATAGCAGTACTTCAGTCAGGAGAAGTTTATTTGGAAATGTTGACCACGAGCAATCAAGAGATGATTTAAACAGAGAGCTGGCTTTAATTTCACAAGAAAAACGAGACCAATGGAACTTTGACTTCGAGAATTTTCAACCGTTGCCACCTGGTCGATACCGATGGGAGAGGGTCGGTAAGCGCTTAGAACATGTACCATTGCCTGCTATATTCCCCTCAAACCAAACACAAAGTTGTACAACAGCTTCGCAATATAATACCAACATCCCGCTTGACAATACGCCAGATTTGCAACGAAACAAGCAAAGATACAATCTCAGAAACAGGGGCAGAGAGAGACAGAATGAAAGCGGTCGACTTTTCAAACCCATAACACCAACAACTCCGGCGACTATATTTCGGGAAAAGGCGCCTTTGAGACCAGGTAAGATATGTTTTCTTAATTTTGAAATTTTACGAATTGAGTGAAATTATCTTCTTGTACTTGACATTTTACTAGAGATTACTTATTTGCTTTATTGATTTTGTTCTATCTTACAGGCTCAAACCGCGCACACAAGAAATTTCCACTTCACAAGCAGCAGAAGAAAAGTACGAGGAAACGGTCGCAAACCTCCAGAACAATAAGCTCGTAATATTTTCAAAATTGGCTAACGTACTCAAAATTCAATCCAGAGCGAGACCTGCAAAGAGCTGTTTCATTAGTATATCGAGCTTCCTTTGCAGTAAGTGACAAACTTTCAAATTCAACTGTGAGAATAACTATAAAGCTCAATTGTATGCATTTAAATCTAAAGCCGATATCAGATTGAATTCCAAAACAGTAGCAAGATCTCTTGAGCAAAAATACCAACAGTGTTCAGCGAAAACATTTGTTCCTTAAATATCTCAGTTAGGTCGTTTTGTTTAGTATATCTTCGCTATAAAATTTTCGAATGGAGAACTATTTCGAAAGGTTGCAATTGTACTATTTCTGCATGTTGGAATTGTGCAATGTCACATTTCAGACAGCGTCTTTTTTCATGCATGAAAGCACACAAAATTTCAGTTCTCTGTGAATGTTGCTTTCATTCCAAAGCAATATTTGATTACTCATTTGGCCTTTGGTGTCACTGTAAACAACAACAGCAACACAAAATGGCTGGTTAACCTTGTTTCTCTAAACAAATTAAACGATTTTCACAGGAATATAATAGATGTGATTTAACAGGAAACAACGTTTCCAGTATTTTCAATGGCTAAAAAGGCAATATGTCGCCTGTCTTTCCACTCTTTTGGCTTTCAGAACTTCATTTATTTGTCGCGTTTTTTTCTCGAGTAAAGATAGACTTAGAAGTCCGAAAGCGACAACTGGTATAAACTAGTTATATTTGAGAGCAAAGATTATTCTATATAAATGGTCTAACTACGGGCTTTATATTACGTAACAGTATAGTATGATAGTTCGTACAGCTGAGTTTAGGAGACTGCCCACCGTTTTGAAGAACTAAATTTTCAGTACTTTCCCTTGAGGCGAGCTAATGCGTTAACAGTTTACTCAATTGCCGTAAATTAGGGAACTTTTACTGAAATTTGCAGTGCATGACATGCCTTGTGAAGGTATTTCTATCGACTGCATTTTATAAATGCGTTTTATTAAATAATTAATACAGTTTCCGAAAACACCATACAGTGATACACTCAGCTTTCAGATCGGGAGAGAGAGGTGCGGCTTAGATTTTTGATCGCGTCCTGTCACGGTCAGCGATAATTAACGACTTTAACACATGGTTAAGGGTTAGAACTTTGATTGATTCTATGATCGACAGCGCGATTCTATTGGCCATTATGCCTATTACGCCAATAATGAGATTACTTGGGTCGAATATCGTGGTGACGAATTTGATAAATGGCGACCGATAGTCTCCAGACTACAGCAGAGCTTGAATATCTATATATAACCGGATATAAAACTCCCAAAGCTATCTCAGTCTGCCTTGTAACTGCATACGCGCAGTACTGAAATAATAGTGGGGATTTCCTCAGAGTGAACCACACCCGTTTAAGTTACCATTATATCAACATTTGGAATGCACACAGGTCAAGATTCAAAATACAGTTGTGCCACATCGTGTGCATTTCTTTATTTATTCAAAGGGACTTACCCTTTGATACTGTGGGACGGAAACCGGATAATTAAAAAAAGCCGATAATGTTTCAACATCGACGAAGAGGAAAACGAATTGCAGGACACGAAGTTGTATTGATCAAAAAGAGGAGAGTTGGAGAAAGACTGAATATGCACAAATTATTTCATAACATAATTTTTCCAAAAAATAAAATATTAAAATTTGCATGATACACGCAAATGAAAAGATTACTTGCCAGTTGTATGTAAATTGTCTGCCTGTTCACACGCTTCCAAATTCGATCAGCCATATGGGCCAGGCCGTATATCAGCGAATGTAAAGTTTTCTACTGTTATCGCACTCATGATTGGACCATAGTAGACGAAATGTGACAGATTTAATTGGCCATGGGTTCTTTGTTTAAATTTTTGTATTCGCTCATGTGGGACCTTGGCCTTTGGGGGACGTCAAATATCGAACATGAAACTATTCGGTGACTAATAGCGAGAGAATTTCGGGTCCTTCCATATTGGTTCATGTAAAATGTTTTTCTTGGTTAGAGGAACACTTACAATTATTAATTATAGTAAATTAAAATAAGAATATTTTCTTCTAAAATATAGATTGAAGTGACATACAGTCTTGTAGATCTCGTACATGTTACTCCAACAACATGACATCTCCGCGATGTAAATCACGTGACACCATTTGATTTAGCTTGTACGCCTGATAAAATGAACAGCACTAGATGTCAGTGCCAAGTACGACAAATTCGCTCCAATGCTTACCAGCCTGCCAAACAGTTATCTCAAAACGCCTTACTTATAGTTATAAATATATCCATAGCGCGCGGATTTCATGACGAAGGCCACACTAGAGCGCGCGAATTTCATGATGTATACAGTTTGAGAGTGCGCGGATTTCACGACGTATGCCACTGTACAGCTCGCAGACCACTGTAGAGTGTGCAGATTTTATAACGTATGTCTACAGGGCGCGAATATTGTGACGTATACCACTGTAGAGTGCGCGGATTTCATGACGTATGCCCCTACAGCACGCGGATTTTACGACGTATGCCACTCTAGAGTGCGCGAATTTCATGATGTATGCCACTGTACAGCGCGCGAATTTCATGGCGTATGCCACTGTAGAGTGCGCGGATTTCATAACAAATGCCACTGTAGGGTGCGCGGATTTCATGACAAATGCCACTGTAGAGTGCGCGGATTTCATGACAAATGCTACTGTAGAGTGCGCGGATTTTACAACGTATGCCACTGTAGAGTGCGCGGATTTCATGACAAATGCCACTGTAGAGTGCGCGGATTTCATGACAAATGCCACTGTAGAGTGCGCGGATTTCATGACAAATGGCACCGTAGAGTGCGCGAATTTCATGACGTATGCCACTGTAGAGTGATCGAATTTCATGACAAATGCCACAGTACAGCGCCCGAATTTTATGACGTATGTCACTATGCAGGATTCTTGACGTATGCCACTGTAGAGTGCGTGGATTTCATGACGTTTACTACAATAGAGCGTGTGAATTTCCGATGACGTTTACCGCTATTGGACGAGCGTCTGCCTGAGCACTTGGACCCTTCCGATTCTGTCTCCATTTTTATACAGTGAGTGTTTATATGGACTCTGTCGCAAGTAAAAACCAAGCTACTATAAAGGGGTTTCCATTTCATAGGTCCAGGGGGTGGGAGGATGTGACAGAATTGCAAGGTGAGTTTTTAAATTGTATCCACCCCCCCACAACAAAACATATTGCACCAACCCCGTTATTGTTATTCGTATTACATTCAATACCCCCCTGCCAAGCATTTCAAAACTTCATACCCACCCGTAATTTTGCCGACCCCAGGACTTAATAAATGAAAAAACCCTAAACGGTGCACTACAATTGGTGACTGGTTGACAAAATCAGTGCCTTCTCCGTTTCGGGGGGAGGCAGCGTGGTCGAGTGATTTAAAGCTCTGAATCGTATAACCCGGAGGTCCCGTGTTCGAGTCCTCTGCCCGCCAGTCACGCTGGTGTAAATTGCCGTCTGGCCAGCCTCCCTGCCAGATGAGGTTTTTACGGCCCATGCCAGTTAACACGATTTATTATAATTATCAGTTTATAACATGGTGCAGAAACGCCCCTAAGGGGAGTTACCATTAGAGCCGGATTAAGGTTTTTTCGAGGACCTAGCGGAAAAGTTTATTTTAAAATGTATTTGGATGCTAAAATTGTCGCGATTGACGAATTATTTCCGGATGCTATATCATGTATTCATGAATATAGTAAAATCGGATGTCAAGTAGCAGCATTTATATTTGCTGACTGATAGATAGATAGATTATATAGATCAGTGCACATCTGTTTAGAAGAACTGAAAGGAAAGGCTTTTAATGTCTCCTAGAGGCCAAATTTCTCTTGATGCCAGTATTGACTAGAATATGCGTGCTTCATCTATTGACTGATGTACAGCGAATTATTCAAAACCCAAATATTTTCTCACGCTGCCTATTAGCCCCGTGCGAACATCTGATGAACGAACATCGGATGAAGTATCGCTGTTTCCATGATCCCATGTATGCCTGCAATTTGTGTCTTTTTGTATGGCAAGCTTTTTTGTGTTAAGAATAAATTAATTTTTGTCAAGGCTCAGTGTTCTTGTGTTGTATCGCAAATTCAGCTTAAATGATTCTTACATTGTTCTTTTTAGGGGTCGTTCAACATCTTCAACATGTTCGAGGTCGTCCAGAGCGTACTAGTTTACATGACCCTCCGCCTCCCCTCCAAACTAGTACGGAAAAATATGTTGATATTTTAAAACGTACTAGTCAACCATGTACAACTGCAAACGGTTGGCCGCAGAGAAGCTTTGTGCTAGCCCTCTCCCAGAGCTTGTTCTTAATTTGTTCTTAGTATCCAGACAAATGTGAGCCGACATGTTCTTATAAAGGTGGTTCGTAGGGGCCGACTACTGTATCTATTTTGTGGGGGAGGGGGAACGAATCAAAGAATTCGAAAAAAAATTGCACGAGCCAAGGGAGAGCGCTTCTCACTGCGAAGGAAAATAAGCGTCTGCGGGCAAGCTACGTATTGAGCCAAAACTTTGCACGACACAAAATTCTAAAGGCAAAGAGAGGGAAAAGCGAAAAAAATTGCAGCCCCATTCCAGGGCAAAAATATGTATCCGTAAATTATTCCTCCACTCCCCTCTGAGTCAAATGGTCCGTCCCTTATAAAAAAAAATTAGTAAATCATTACAGGTACTGATGTCCTCAATTAGTATCTATAGACCCAGGTCGGGAACGCACTAACTTCATTTAAGAGTCAATTATCTGCATTATGTTCTTTCCAATCATGTCCACAGAAGCTGGATTCGTCTTCTTTTGACCTTAATCAAGCTCTTTAACTGAAATGAAACGAAAAGACACACAAGGCACTGGCACATCGTTGCATCTGTCTTGAGGTGGAAATCCCGAGAGTGAAACTTGTAACTCTTGACACACGGGTTAAGCCTTAAGGATGGATAAGTTCCCTGATCTTTGTTACTGAAGAAAAAGCTAGAAAATCTTGGCCTAATCTCGTTTCCAGACCTCGTGGGAAGGGGATGTTAGCGGAAGCTATACCCCCAACCCCCCCCCCCCCCCCCCCCCCCCCC
>JANVCK010223273.1:0-10381 GCA_026546655.1 Epizoanthus illoricatus | reverse complement strand
GGTTTTCTTCAAGATTTTCCTCCTACCAGTGGTCTGTGTAGGGGTGTACATACTCTCTAGAATATTGGGTGGGGGAGGGGGTGAACCACTTGGTCCTCAAAACCCCTGCCAAGAGTGTAATACAGCAAGATTTGCTAATATTTGCCACCATATTCTAAACTGGACCCCAACGAGTTCTCTCCATACTATTCCAGGCTAAATATGGCAAAACAACACCCTGATGACACTTCTGAAGTTATTTTCAAGTTGTTTGGCCTTCCTTCAATTTTCTAAAAATATTAATAGTTGGCAAAGTTAAAGATTTTGGAGAGGGGCATGGTATTTGGAATTGACAAATGTTATATCTTTAGCTAAGAGGTTCAAAGCATTTACAGCAAATCATCTGTCTTAACAATAGAATAACATAACACACACCTTGCCATGGGGGAGACCAACCGACTGTAGCGCTTCTTGTATCCTTTTCTTATCTTCCTTACTGGAATTTGAAATAAACTTGACAACACTGAAACAAAACAGGTAATTGCATCTTCAGTCTTATAACCAGCAAGGTTTCAATCCCTGGAGATGAAAATTAGGGAGAATTGATGTTTAGAGTGCAAAAGAAGGCTCTGGGGGAATGCCTCCCAGAAAATTTTGAAAAGCTCTCTGAAATGGTATTTCCTGCATTTGAGAGCTCACGGCTACATATATATATGGTTACAGATAACCTCATCCTCATTTTTCTGCCATTTTGGATCTCTCTGTCCCCAGCTTTTCGAAATTTTGAAAATTCAGGATAATTTTACAAAAATCAGGAGATTGGGAGGTTGCATATAAATTTGGGAGACTTCTGAAGAAATCGAGAGGGTTTGAACCTCTGTGTTGGAGCAGCAGAACAGTTCCATGGCCTTTAAATTTGGTGTATAATAAACTAAGTTTGCCAATTATAAGTAAGATGCATGGGACACGTGCCATAAAAAATTTTGGATTCCAGGCCTTCTGAGATCATTTGTCATGCAATTGCAATTGCAATCACATTTGTGTGGCAGTTATATATCACACCTATTTCCCTACACCTACATGAAAACAAGACGTTAAAGATCTATGTGAAACTTAAGTCAGTGTACTAATAACTATGACATTGATAATTGTAATTACTAGTTATGCAATGCTTTGGAGTAGAATCAAGAAATTTATATTTCTAGACTGCAGAAACAAGACACTGAAGAGAGTTTGGGCAACCATTCTAATTTCAATGATTTACATGATATTCCAACAACCCGGCAGGCATGTCAATCTGGAGGCTATATAGGTAGAGGAGCCGATCAAGATACATGCACACTAACTTACTTCTTAACAGGAATTTTTCCATCAGGGTTTGTCTGGACTATGAGCTTGGTGTGCCTTGAAGAAAATATATGAAATATATTGATTAATTTAATTTATAAAAAAGTAATGGTCACAAAATGCTAAACATCTTCCACAATCAACCAAAGTTATAATCTAGAAATACTTTGTTTCTTATAAATAATTGTCTACTCTGCCTGGTACTGCCTGGTTACTTCAAACAAAATTTGTTTCTGGCCTAAGAGTTTTTATTTGACTTGTCTAATACAATATATTATAATAACAATGATAAATATTACTTACTGTTTTTTCAAGAAGGTCATTGGTGAAGCATTAATTGACAGTAAATTGTGTGTGAGGCTCATCAGAGCATTTGTCCATTCTGTTGCCAAGGCAACTGAATTGCAAACAAAATTAACGTACACTAACTCCACCATATTTGGTCCATGAACAACAGTAATTGTTTTGTCTTGCAACAGGTCCTCCTCCGTGCCCAAACGTAACGAATCTCGCAACTTGGGATCCTGATAAAAAAGATAAATAGATAAATAAAATTAGGTTAATTATTGATTTGATCTTACGGAAATGGAAAACTGTAAATAACAGACCACCCAATCTGATGCAACTGTAAACATAGAGATGTCTGTAAAGGAAGCCAAAAAGCTGGGAGAATGCAGGAAAAAAAATACAAAAATGTTGAGTGATATCTTTATTTGGCAAGTGATCATGAGACATTTCCAAATATGGTAGTTTTTGGCCTTGCCAGTGCTACACTGGAAGTTCCTACCGTATTTTTCCGTGTATAAGTTGACCTTTTAAGTCCTAAAATTGACCCCCCAAAAACGATCTCGACTTATACATGAGTAAAAAAATAGTAGGTGTAAGAAATTGCTGTCAAAACAAAATTTAAATGTTATCCCATCTATGAAAAGGGCTGATCTTTTGTCAAAACATTTTGTCAACAGTTTGAGGAAATTTTTTAATCTTTTTAACCAAAAGGTTGTACAAATTTAATTCAATTTGGGTGTAGTGCAGGTGTGGCCATTTAGTCTTGACAGTGTGTCTTTCATTTTCAATAAAAAGTTGGGTCAGTCAGCAAATGGAAAATGAAACATTTTATGGGTATATTTATTTTTTTATTTATTTAAGAAATTTGCTACAGATCAGGAAGGCAGCAGGAGCACAGGTACATGTAATAGGACTCTTGGTCCCTTCTGGGCATCAGGCTCCCTCGGTCAGTGGTCGATATAGCCTTAAATGTTACTCTTAATTATATAAATAGTGAACAGAAGCAAAAGGGTTGTAATGTTAATGGCCCACTAATTTTGTATAATTACCAGTGGTTCGTTTTTCAATTAGACCATGATGAGATACAAGTATTATTAATTTACAAATAGCTATTATTATACATCTCTTTTTTAAAATTTAAAATCAAAGTTTACAAGTGCCAGCCCATGGACTGGAGGAGGGTTCAGGGATTTATCTCAACTCCTTCAAATTCCCCCATGCTGCTAGGTGAAGCAAACCTTCCAACATTGCTGAACCAAAATGAGTAAGAATTTCCAGGCCCTGATACCCAGGAATTTCTCTTGGGGGGTTCCATTTTTTTGTCTGGGAGTTAATTTTATTTTTCATTGGGGGGGGGGGCAGACCCAATTATTCATTCAGTGGCAGTAGTACAAGGTTAAATTATTTTCCAGGCGCCAATTTTTCATTCAATGGGAGGGAGGTAGAGGTTTGTTTGCCAAAACGGAGTTTTTGTTCAAGCTGACATGACGTGTGTCGATACCCGAATGGTGCAGAAATAGAAAAGTGCTATCAAACTTGTGTGCAGCTGAGTTAAGGAATGAGGACAGCTTAGTGTGACTCTAAATTTAAAGATATTTAAGGCTAACTAAAAACCTCAGTCTTGAAAAAGACATTAATATTGCAGCTGGAAAATGCATGAGAATAGAGTAGTAATGCACGAGAGTGTGAGACAGACATCGAGGGTTGGAAGGTCTTGTGAAGTCTAACAGGTGACTTTGCTTAGAAAGCCATCCAACAATTGTGTATTTATATAAGAAAATGAAGGTGATGCCATGGGAAAATCGAAAATCCCAAAATTGTCTGTAAGAGCATGCCCCTAGAAAATATCACCAAACCTATATCTCTACACCTCATACAAACATGTATACATCATTTGAAGAGATTTTGCTGTTTACACTCTTGCCAGGTCAGCCAGAAGTCATTTGGGATTGGTCTGGTAAAATACTGAGCCACTTTCTTAAAAACAGGCATGATCCCCAAAATGCCTTTGTTTCTTTCAAACATCAGGGGGCAAACTTCACATCCAAAACAAAAGTACTTCTGACTTCTCTATCCCATTATAAAAATGATTAAGGTTACTGATACTTTCAATTCAGAATGTTCCAGCAAATGAATACTCATGTCAATATCTTTGAATCATTCAGAATGCTATAGATAATTTCAAACACCTGCTAAAGTCTTATATTTAAAGATAAGCTTTTCCCTATCTAGACAATAAAATTATTGAATCAAGTAATATTGTATATGCTGGGGCTTAGTTTCAATATGTTTAATTACTCTGTTTTTTAATCTGCAATATTTTGATGTAAGGTGTAAATCATTAGTATGGTCATCCACATCTTATCAATTGTAATAATTTGCCATATTACTGTACTGCTATTGGACATATATGGAAATAGTACTATCAAATATTGATTATTGTTATTATTATTATCACTATTATTATTATCATTATTTTTATTACATTATTATTATTGTAATTTGTTAATAGTATTACGGGCTGAGAACCAGAATTTCACTGTACATTTTGGATTGAGTAAATATTTCCAATAATCAAGCTGTCTTGAAACTAGCTAGAGATGTGTATCCTGCCAAGATAAATTAATACCAATTATGTGCTGCCATTTACGTCATTCATAAATAATGTTAAGACAGGATTAACCATGGGACACAATCAGTGATACAATGCATGGGAATGAGACAACTATTTGTCTTAGTCAAGTTTATTTCTCAGTGTGTGACACAAGACTTGCTAAAGCCCATGTAGCAACTGTGCCAATTTTCATCAGGTGACTGCAGAATTTTTGTTTGGGATATGTTTGTCAGCTCCGGGTCAGATATCTTAGAGTACATAACATTTTGAAATCTGCCCAAATTGGATCCACCAAGTTTGAAATGATATATATGCATGTGGGCCCTGAAATTATGCTCTCTAAATTGGTTGCCACACACAAAGGTCCCGAATAATCGGAATCTACAGCACACTAGCCGACAAGGCCTGACAGGCCATGTATCTGGAGATCAAGCATGTTTGATACTGCATGACAACCCCCAATAAACATGTCCTGGGCTTGTTGAAATTTACAGCAAACTGGCCTACAATTTAACTGACATAAAATTGGCTAATGTGCTGCAGGTTTAAAGCAGAAAGTTTGCCCAATCGGGGGACACACCTGCAATCAGCTGTACATAGAGATACATGACCAGATGCCCCAGAGCCGATGCACTAATGAAATACTTCTATTCATTTCACCTGGACAGATAGTGATTATGTATCTCCAGTATGGCCAATCAAATACAACTTAACAAGATAAAGTTTAATTGCTCAAATGATATGGTCTTATGAGCAGATAACCTGAGTTTTACCGTACAGTTTGAATCAATTGGTCTGCTTTGACTGTCTCTGTTTGCTGTACATGGTAATATTCTGGAAGTAAAATATGCTTTTCTCTGTGTACTATCAAGGCCGTTCATTTAATTTATATGCCGTAGCTTTAATCTGCCCTTAAGTTATTTTGAGTGTTTTGTAAACAGGAACAAAAAATATTTCAATGACTTTTGCTATAACACAGCTCCAATCACAACAATGTATTACTGCAATCAGAATAGTCCCAATCTCGGCAAATAATTTCACAATAGCAATTTCTTAAGACAATGAAAAAGCCCTTTGAAAATGTCACGACACACTCATATAAAAACCCAGCAAGAAGTCCGCTTCATGT
Organism: Epizoanthus illoricatus; assembly: GCA_026546655.1. Taxonomy (NCBI): domain Eukaryota; kingdom Metazoa; phylum Cnidaria; class Anthozoa; order Zoantharia; family Epizoanthidae; genus Epizoanthus; species Epizoanthus illoricatus. The sequence goes on along the minus strand of JANVCK010223273.1, from coordinate 5,024 downwards.
GACTGCAAGCAGCACAAAATATAATATTAATATTGAGCGAAGTCATGATGACCATCAATAATTTAGTTACTTCTTTCAATTATTCCACACACAACCTCGATATTTATACAGAAAAATTATAATATAAGGTCTTTATGTAAATCCGACAACTGCTGCATGGAGGAATATTAAACAAACTTCACTTCACTTCAATAAGCTTGAAGGAAATATAATAGCTTTCTTCAAAAAAAATAATTTATTCTCAAAGTTGTAGCTATGGTAAATTCTGAAAAGCATTTCAATCTAACAATAAGCTAAAAACTTGCTAAAAACTGTCATACAATCAATAATTAAAAGTGATGCAAGGAAGAGAATTTGTTTAAGTTAACTAGACGAGTTGGCTGCTTACCGCAAACCAAGGGTTATTCATAAATTCAAAACGAATCTCGCACGCGAAATGCAACAGTTTGTTTAATTGTTCACTAAAATTGTAACATTTCTCTTTACTGATTTTCATCTGCGCTGCGGAACCGCAAGATTGGTAAATGCTGGTAAAATAACTAGAATTATCCAAAATATAATCCCAGCTCAAGAATTCGTAAAATATTAAATATTCTTGCACTTCCGCTAATTTGAATAACACTCGCAGGGCTTTTTGAATTTATAAATCCAGAAATTGGTATTCGATACACGGTTGAGTCGAACACTTAACAAGGATATATTTCACTCACCACTTTATTATTGCCTTTTTGTGACAATAACAAAATATCTAACGCACGAAGCAAAGAATCTGTCGAGTTCCTACTAAAACTATAAACACGATTATATTAATATAGAATCGATGTTGTGGTAAGCTATCTGCCCCATTGAACTAGGCAGCAAACCATTCCTAACCCAAGCCTAAAGATAAGCCTCGTAGACTTTGTTTAACAATAAATCGTTACCACAAACCTTCGGTACTTTGGCCGATTTTCCAGTTCTGACATCTCTCAGCAGCACCACCTCCAAGAGGTCTGTTTCCTGCAAAGACATATGAAGAAGTAAGTAAACTTTGGTCATTGTCTAAACAATACGAGGCGATAGAATCATAGAAATAAAAACTGTGAAGTCAACAATGCTGAGAGGATGCTCGTGCCATAGATAGGGCTGAAGAGGAACAAAGTTCAAAATATTCTGCTTCCACCGGCGATCTATCTTCACGCTGATCTTGCACACTGCTCATGGGAGCCTTTGTTGATACTTCCGAGCTGATCGCATTAGACATACATATTTGAGGCGTACCTTGTCTTCATATCTCCAGAATAAAAGGTGTCCCTCCACGTCAACTTTCAATGTGCATGGCTGTCCAGTCGTAGAGTCCTACACAAAATTTAAACAGCCGGTTAGACACAAATAAACTGCAACACTCTTGCAACGCGCGAGTCGACCTCACACCTTTGGAAGGAGAGAGGAAGTCGTGAAGCCAGTTGAGTGCGTCCACTTCTCGTGTTTTGTTACCAAAACATGCCACGAAACTTCCTGTTGCTTCCTGTTTTCGGTGAGTAAAGCCACAAGTCGATCACACTAAATTTTCAAAACACCTCAGAGAAATTTGTAAGTTATCTCCATGAATTCTTGACTACGAATGTGCCATTAAAACCCACACTACATCACTTAGGGAGCCTGACCGTCCTCTAAGTTTGCGAGAGTTGAAAACATCGAAAGCAAAATCGTACATTTCAAATGAATTGCCCCATCTTTTGTTAGAATAAATCCTAAATTTAACTCACATCATCCCACTTGATGAATTTTGCGCCTCGTACTAAAAAGTCAGCGACTTCTGGAGGTCGAAGCTTTTCGAAATAGACCTCACCGCCCGCCATCTTACAACGTTCAAACACTAGCACAGCCTAGTTTAAAATTCAAGCCACATTCGACTGGACTTAATCCGCGAGCGTTGATTGGTCCACTAATCAACGCTGAAATAATTACATGGGCACAAAACGCGCTTGCGGTTCAGCACGGACTTCGCTCAGTTGGAGTTCAATGAAAAATATCCAATTCCCAAGCTGTTCTGATCATAAACCACCCGAGTTTCCCAACAAGAAAGGGAATGGATGTGCGAAAACAAGCGAGAATATTTTCAAATGACTGGATTTCGCTCGTAGACGATTTACATTTCTCATGCAAATATACGTCTTTTGTCATCCAAGCAAATGGCGAAATGCCAATCTAATATCCTAGTAATATCAGAAAGGTTTATTTACATTTCAAAACCATCAATACCTTGACAACCAGAAAAAAAAGAGAATGAGAGTTTTTTGTTCGCACATTTTGCTCTGGCGTGATTTTGTGGTTCTGGTCGCATCAGGAAATTTATCGATGACGACCAATCGCAAGTCGGATACAGCCTAACTTCCCTTGAAAATGTCATATTTAGATCACCGGAAAATATAAACACACATTTTTTAAAATATAAATAGCTTGTTCATTGTACGAGTTTTTCCATAAATAAACTAATGAAGCACTAACGTATTTATTTCATTGTTACGTGCTCTTTGATATTTTCGCTTCATCTAGCTAAGATCTCGCTATCATTTCAATCTCTTTTAGGAGAAAACTTTACTTTTGTTATTCCCAAGTATACGAACTGTAGATTTCTGATTCGTCTGCCAGGAGCCAAAACCTGATGAGAAGACAATTTGCTTTCGATAAAAATGTTTGACAAACCCGGAACTAGGGTCAGAAGAAATATTGACGAAGGTCAAATGCTCAAAAAATTAAAAATGATTGTCATTTAAACTGATTTGCCAAGAAACGCGTTAAAAAATATGCTTTTCCTCCTTACGAAACTGAAACTATTTTGTTTTAGTAAATCAAAAACTCACAAGAAAACAGTTTTGTATACATCTGTTTTTATAAACACATAGAAAATCTTAACGAATCGATATAATTATAAACGATCGGACAACCCGAAATAAATTAAACCACGAGTACGACCAGAGTCATTATTTTGAATTATATTAAGAATAGTGGATTACATTTTTCGAGTTTATATAATATTATATAAATGACAAACCAGAAGCAGTCTTTGTTGTTTATTCTCATTCTGTAAAGTGAAAGCCCGAAGCCATTAAAGTTTCGATTTGACTAGTAGAAAGCCGACAATTACTACAGTCGAACAACGACAATGTCGATAAAAACTTAAATTCACAAGTATACAAAGAACCGAGACTACGACTACTGTCTTGTTCCCAATTCTGTTTTCTTGCTACTAAATATCTGTAAAGTTTCTTTCTAAAGAGGCAATTTACTGGTATCTTCCAAAGCCAGTCTTGCATACATGGATGTGACAGGTGAGTTCAAGATAGATAATTTGTATACTGCCGACGACACCGCCACCGTCACGGAAAGTCTACGAGTTGTGATTACAGCGGGCTGAGAAAAGCTATTTTAAAATGATAATCCTGTAAAGCTGACATTAGCTCCAATGAGTTCACACTCTATCAGTATGTCGCTGCATTTACTGATTTAGCTATTTTCCTTTTTCATCGCATCTTTGGAATAGGAACGACACATGCAGGCTGCCCAAGGTCAGTATATCAACGGATCTAGCGATTTGGTGATTTGACTCATTTGGGACAATTTATAAGAATCTGTGTGGTAATAAATCTTTAATCTTTAATCAATAGTAACTGTCAATAGTATGAATACTAATCTAGGCAGTGGTGGGCAGCAGTGTTTACAGAGTTAGCAAAAATGATGGCAGCATTTCGTAGAAAATGATACAAATACACGGCTTGCTTTATACTATGTAATTGTGTCCATGCGTCTTGTGACTGCTCTACACTGGGGTTTTCTTGAGCGATTTTAGGCTGCCGGCAGACCGGCAGACCGGCAGACCGACTTTCCTCCTCTTGTCGACCAAAAATGCAGTCACGAGTCGAGTACACAGTCTAGAAAAACTTCCAGTCTCAACTTGGGCAGCCTGTGGGGCTCCCGCCCTGCATGCATGTCGCACATGCACACACGCTCTAGTTCGGCTGTAATCCAACAACTGACACTATTTTAACCATTTCAGTGCATTTTAAAATTAGCTTTTAACCAGGTGCTGACTTCAACACGCGTTCATTAACAAAGATTTAAAAGTCACTTAAAAGTTGCACAGGGGTTTCAAATATAATAGAGGATAAACTCGCTTTGTTTGAAAACTGCAGCTTAGGGACTGATCATTCCATTTTATGGACGCCCCCTACTTAAAACTACTAAAAGGAGTATCATGATAAAACCACGTCATTACTGGGGGTAAAACAATGACATAAATTCGACTTGTAATTAAATAGTACGATAACTGACAGCACTAGCAAAGCCTGGTTTCCATATGATCATCCCTGGGATCGCTAGGATAGCTGAAAAAATGTTCAGCGATCCCGCCAATTATATGGAAACGCTCTTCAGCGATCGTGAACGATCCCTGCGATCTCGATCTCTGAGATAGAACAGCCCGACTTTATCTCACCTGGATCGTTGAAAACGTGCTGGCTTGGTTTCCATATGATCGCTGCGATTGCTAGGATCACTGCACTTTGTTCACGGCGGCACGGATAATTCAACAGGATGGAAATATGGTTATTATTCGTTTGAACCGGGAAGAATTTACATTCAGACGGATTAGCCGTCAGTCGAGTTACCCGTCAGAGCTGTGTTTATGTGGAAACGGATTATCGCGGTGTGAGAGATAGCTGGCGCTGATGCAGACAAACACCTTTGCGCGCGCAGCACGTTTGAAATCTGAAGAGCAGGACGTGATTCATATATGCGCGCGCATTATCGTCCGTCTGACGGAAACTAACCGTCAGGCCGCAGGCATGACACATATTCACACAAAGCCCTTCATCTTTTGTTATAAGGTCCGTTTCATATGTCGAATTTTTCATGCGCCGAACCATTTTCCTTTTAAGAAATAGAAAACATTTCGGTGTTTTCCAGCGAGTTATAGTAACACGAGTGCAAGTTTGGGAGAACAAGAAATAGTTGTGGTAGCACGAGCCGAAGGCGAGTGTTTC
>JANVCK010223161.1:0-10381 GCA_026546655.1 Epizoanthus illoricatus | reverse complement strand
GGGGGTAACCACGCGTAAAATTATAGCAAATGTATGGGATTTTGGTCGAGTTTGGACCTTCGTAACTCCGCTCCGAAATTGCAGATTGCGATAAAATTTATGTCTCTTATAAGGTATTTGTCCTTAGATTTTTTTTCTCTAAACAAGAACAATTTGTTCAGACTATAACTTCTGTAATCACCGTTTTAAAACTTCATACAAATCCTTCTAAATGCGGTCTAATTGTGTAACAACAACACCAAGTTGATGATTTAACCCTTAAACGTATAAGCCTAAAATCATAATACAAACGTTTAAGAGGAAGTCATTTTGACCCCCCTCCCAAGATTTTCGAAATGGTTGGGAATTAGGGAGAGCCATTTGGCATGTAAGTAGTCCACTCTTTACAAGTTAATTTCCATGGCAACCGTTGTCAATTAATTAATTAATTACTGTTGCTATGGTAACAGCTGTTCGAAAACATGTCCGCCATCAGCTTGGCCGCTATCTTGGATTTTTCAACTTTTTAATTTTTGATAATTTTCAGCAAAACAGTTGCAAACAGGTAAAAAACATTGTTTTGTGGGTAAAAACCACAAAAATAAATGATAAAAACTACAAAAATCTGAATTGAAACACGTTTTTTCCAGAAAAATTACCATTTCTGAACGTAAAGCCTAATTTGCATAATTGGTTCGCATACATTTTGCATGCTGACGTCATCTAATTAGTGTCAAAATACGTCTCATTTGTCTGACCACAGGTACTGAAAACATCATGGTAAAAGCTTTAAAGGCAAAAAAGTTAGGTCCGAAAACCTTTGGGGGGGTCATTTTGACCACCCCCAATTTTACGTTTAAGGGTTAAACCCAATTTTTAGTCTGTTTTCTTAACCGAGATCATCGATGATTGAAATGTTTGTTTACGTTGTACTCTGTGTTTTACGGTGAGCTGTGTTTATGTTGTGCTTGTCTATGCTGTGTTATTTTTGTTTAAGTTGTGCTATGTTTGTTTATGTTGAGTTGTGCTTGTTTAAGTTATTCTATGTTTGTTTACGTTGTGTTTTTTCTTTTGCATTGTGCTGTTTCTTGTTTAAATTGAGCTGTTCTTGTACATGTTTTGCTGTTTTCGTTAACACTGTACTAATTTGCTTGCGTTGTTCTTTTTTGTTTACGTTGTGCTGTTTTTGTTCATGTTGTACTTTTTATTTGCATTGTGTTTTATTTCTTGTGTGTTTTATTTGCGTTATGTTTTGTCTGAACTCGTGGATTAGGCATATGTCATGTCATGGCTGGTCGAATCATGCAATTCAGTCGTATGAGTTGACTAACAAGGAGAAACTACTCATATTGAAATTTACTTGCATGGTATAGTTCACAGCAGTGTCCTAAGACACATCTGGAATCTCAAATAGGCCGTAAGGTTCGTGCTGATTTTGGAAACCTGTTTGAAAATTAAGAAACATCTGATTTACCACCAATTGTTAAATGTATTTGTATTTTCCGTATCCAAGTGCAAATCCGAGGCGCCAGTATGTCTGCTCAACTCAGTGTAACGTATCAGAAAGGACATTATACATTTTAACACTTTGCAGTAAGTGGAATTTGCAAAATTCACTAAGAATTTGTTTCTTCATCCTCATTTTATGTTTCATTATTGTTGCAGGTTATCTAGAACCTTCGTGCATAGGATAGAACGCAGTTAGCGACATTATAAATGATATCTATGCTGATTTTTAGGAACGTCCATCATGTAGTTCATCTGGTTTGTGATTGCTGGGAAGAGGCCTGGGGGCCAAGTGGTGAGTGTATGATAAATTGTGGCTGAACACCTATGCATAGAAAAATTAACATGGCTTGTATATTGTTTCGTAACTAAGTGAAGAGGCTGTTTCTGGTGTTAATTGTTTAAGTAGTCAATTTGGTTAAAATCGTCGATATCGACTTAGATTTAATTTTGTCACTACTGATCGTTGTAAATTTGTCTTCGTTACGACAGCCACAAAAATAGGACTTGAACTCAATTCGAAGTCAGAAGCTTGATGCAGCCGGTTGTAAATGTTTGTCAGAGAGGGTTAGGGCGAGGGAATTTCACTGAGACTAATAAAATAAGGAGTAAAATGTTGTAAAGATAAGGAGATGACTGAATAAAAGATTGTTACCGTGAGTTCAATAGCATTTCATACTCTGCAAACACTTTTCAAAATAAATAAAACAAATTCAACTTGCTTTAATAGTCGGTACTAGCTTTCCCTGTTCTTAATTCACAAGTTAGACGTAGGCTCACTATGTTTATTTGCGTTCCGTTTTTGATTTACTTTGATTGCATTGTGTTTCTTGTTTGCATTTAATTTCCTTTTGCTTGCCGTTTTTTTCAATTGCTTTATCTTTATTTGCGTTGAGCCTTCTGAGCTACCTTATTCATATTTCAATTGAATTACTTATCAATTTAATGAAATTCATTGTCTTTTGTTGATCTGTGCTTTGTTTTGTAGTTGCTATGACAATATCGTCCACACTAGTTTAGCTAACGGTGAGAGAGGCGTGGGGGAAACGGAATAAGCCAAAACTTTGCTTGTATTATTTTCAATTTGTGTACGCAAGAAATTTTATAATTATATAGCCCCACTTATGAAAAACAGTACATTGACCACAATTTTAACTTAGTATTCCAAAAACATGAAGAGAAATGTTAATCTGAACATGCGTGCTCTCTTCGCGGATAGGAAAACCATCTTAAAGGCTGCACCTACGTTAGGCGAACTTCTTTCATAATACGCCCACGCATTAAGATTATCTGACTGATTCAATATTTAATATTTCTGTATTGATTCATCTAAGATATCGGTGAACTAACATTAATTTATATTCATATTTCATCAACTATATATACTTATTTAATTCAGCCAGCTGTCCTCCCGAGGGCGAGTTTATTATTGCCAGTCAACAAAAAAAAAAAGACAAATAACGGTTCACGAAATGGAACAGCAGTGGATCATTTAATGTTGTTATGTTGTGTTTGTATGTTTTTATTCCATTTTATAAACAAATAGAAGGTTTCTACATAAATAATTTACATTACTCATTTCAGCTTCACAAAACTCTCATTACTGGTGTGTATGGCTTATGTAATAATTTATCTCCTATTTTGAACAAGGCTTTTCGGTCTGTTGGAGATAATGCAAATAATGAAAATATCTAGATTCTAAATTGGGGCAATTTCTTTTTTTAAATAATTATGGAAATGCAATATCTATGGAAAATACTTAGATGAAATTGTTTGGTGTTGTTGATATGTATTATTCATTAAATAAATTATTTTCAACGGAAGCAAAATTCAATGAAAATTCATTTGTAACACGGACATAAAGATAATACTCTCAATCCAATTGAAGTAGCAATTCTTTCAATATTATATTTTTGTTTGAAATGCTGCGAGAACGGACCAGCTGAGTAATGACATGTTAAATCATATTTATACTTCACCTACAAAGAAGTCCGGCTAACGTCACTTGTCTATTCAGAACACAATGAAAGAAAATATTTGTTTGGAAAGTTTAACTTCGCTCAAGGCAATTCTTCAATTTACCCATGACTAGTTTATATGCGATATATTTTCAAAGGGATTAGAAGTTTCTTGCATTTTCTTCTGTTAATTCTTCCGGAGCGAACCGCTAATTGGCTGTTACTAATTCCAGCTATCGGTGAAACTGGCGGATGATGTGGAGCACATATTAATTGTTTATGCATGTATATTCCACTGTTATAAAGCCTACGAAGAAGCTCAGCCAATTTCAAAGTTTTTCACAAAAACAGTACAGTGGATTGGAGAGTTGCAGTAAGAGTTATTAACTTTGGTAGTTTTTATTAACGCTTTAAAACAAGAAATTGGTCATTCTCTACATGATGTCGACAAATTCGACACTCGATTTCAAACGGTTCGTCATCGACGACGTTGATATAGTTTTCGCAGTGTTGTATGCCATTTTGTTGCCGATTGGAATATCCGGAAATGTATGTGTCATCACCGTGGTTCGTAAAACGAAGTCTATGCATTCGACAACAAATTTTCTTCTCGTTAACTTAGCCGTTGCAGATATCACAACCCTCCTTTGGTGTCCACGGACATTTGCTTTTGTTTTTTATCCCGTACATCCAGCTGGATTACTAGGTGATTTACTATGCAAGTTTTACACTGGCAATGGCGTAGTCACGGTTGCCATTGCGGTTTCTGTGGTCACATTAACTGTGTTAGCAATTGAACGATATAACGCTTTAGTGAGACCAATGGACACTAGAGTAAGGCTGAGGAAGGAAACGATAATCTATGCCATCGCATTGATATGGATTCTTGCATTTATTGTTTCAATTCCTGACTTTGTTAAGAACAGATACAGCGAGACATACGGACGGTGTGTGTGCCCGTTTAGTTTACAACTAATAACTTCCTCGAAGACGCACGTCGTCAGCGTTGTCGTTCTCCTGGGCTGTATCCCCTTCGTAGTTCTATTAATCTGTTACTTTCACATTATAAAGGGGATGTTCTTCACCAACACTATTTGCAGCGACAGCTGCCAGGGAAGTGATACGAAAACAAGGCAAAAGCTTGCGAAGTTATTAATAGCGGTGACGGTGGCATTTTATATTTGCTACCTTCCGTACGGCGCTTACGTGGTGTTCCTGGTGCTGCACTCCAGAGAACAACTTGTCAGCAAGCAAGATACTTACGGAGTACTGCTAAACACCGTTGAATTTCTCATTGTTTGTTCTTCCTGCCTAAATCCAGTTTTGTATGCATACCAAAGTTCTAACTACAGACAAGGATTCAAAAGGATTTTCTGTCGCGCCCAGCATGTAAAGGAGAATTTTGAAGGTAGTTAAAGAAGGCAACGGGTGGCTGCCGGGATTAGATAGAGATCATTATGTATGACAAAGCCCGAACTTCCAAAACATTTTGATGGGAAAAAATTGTGTCTGTATTATTAACTAAACCTGCTTAGAGATTCAGGGGATTTTAAATTTTAAATGTTTAATTGAGTTGTTCTCAGTGGGAATGTAGTTAGTTAAAACATGGATAAACAAATGCAGAAATATTGCAAGTCGACTTCTGCACTTAATCTATATGAATAGAGAAGACTAACAAATATTCCGTAGTCCACGCAGGTAACCAGTATTGGTGAGGCAACCGAGGCAGTTGCATCGGTAAAACATTTTCCGTGTGGTTAAAAACTTAAATAGAAAAATAAATTATTTAATGATATAACATGTTTCTAGCAGTAAACCACGCCACCCTAAAGTGTGATAACCTCAGTTAATACTTCACTTATATAGCTTAGCTAAAATTCCATTTCTGTATGAAACCGTTGAATTGTTAAAGAGAAGGACTGATAACAAACATAAATGCTGTTAAAGTTAGCTTGGATTTTGATTATTTTTTGGGGGGGAAATACCACTAGAAAAATACTAAAAATGGCATCTCCGAGCATCTAGATTTCGAACATTTCCAGACCTCCCTAGAGACTCGTGCGTTCGGAGCTTCGCAATTGCCTCACTATCAGAAAAAGTCTGGCTACGGGTGTACATACAGAATGATACATACTCAAACACAACTGATCCGTATTCAGTAAAGACCATAAACAGATTTGAAATGGTGTGGAATCAGTTTCGCATATAAACCATATCGACATTATTGGTGCAATACATCAAATTCAGCACCTTGAGCGACTAGACGGTATTGTCCATACTAAGATATTTGTTGAGGTGAACCATCGCAATTGCGGTTTCCACAAAAATTAGTCGGTGAACCTCAATTTTTATTGTTTTATTATTATTGCAATTGGCATGCGAAGAAATTTTTTTTGGCAAATTATTAAAAAAATTCTGTCACCAAATTTTGGCGCCACCCTAAATTTTAGTGGCACAGTATTTTTAAAATTTGTCAAAAGTTTTTCCTTCACATGCAATAATAATAAAACAATAAAAAACGAGGTTCATCGACTCATTTTTGCGTAAAATATACTTTAATGCTAAAAATAAGGTACATTTGAGGTCCTGTAGGGTTGCCATGGAAACCACAATTACTATATGAACGCAACTGTTGATACGTTGAAGAGTTATTCTACCAACATCAACAATAAACTGCTAGTAAACTGTTATAAAAACACGAGTAAGCCATTGCTAAATTTAACGACACAGAAAAATGGAAAACAGGTACGAGCCACTTTAAGTTCGTTAAAAAGGCATTAAATATATTTATGTACTTTGAACTTCTGTACTTCCTAGGAACGCAGCATGTACTCTTTGCACATACATACACAAACCTGACAAACACATGAAAACTAATGGGCCTCATCTACCCTAACTCATTTGTAGAGGTATCGACAGTTGTGGTAGTTAGAAATACATAAAATATATATGTACTTTGAACTTTGATCCTTCCTAGGAAAGTAGCATACACTTTTCAAATATATATACACAAACCTGACACACGCATGATTAACTAAGCGGCCTCATATAAACTAACTCTTTTGTAGAAGTATCGACAGTTATGGCCGTTAAAACACATTAAACATTATCTCTGTACTTTCAACTTTGATCGTTCCTAGGAACTCAGCATGTACTCGTTGAATATATGTACACAAACCTGACAAACGAATGAGTAACCGCCATCTAAAGTAACTCATTTGTAGAGGTATCGACAATTATGATCGTTCAAAACATATTTAAAATTATCTCTGTACTTCGAACTTTGATGCTTCCTAAAAACTCAGCATGTACTCTTGAACACACGTACACAAACTCATGTATAAGCAGGGGGCATCGTCTAAACTAACTCATTCGTAGTGATATACCTATCGTAATTTTTATAAGTATGGAGATCCACATGTTCTTCAGTGTTCCACTATTATGTGTTTACTCTCATTAAACTCTCATTAAATAAAGTTGTCACACTCATCTTTTCATGATAGTCATATATTCATATTTTAAAACCAGCTGCACGCTATAGACAGTTTTCTCTGTACTTTGAACTTTTATACTTCCTAGCAACGGAACAGAACGGAAACTTTATAAAGTTACAATATGAATCCGTAAAAATGAAAATACTTATTTTTACCATTTTTAATTTTCCAACTACATGTATAGAATATATTCATAACATAAAGTTAGAAATAGTCATTTTTCATCTTTATCCTGATATAAGCTTGACTAACACTGGTGACTATTGAGTTGTTTGCAGTGAGAACGTCCTTATTTATAACCAACATAAACAAAAAAATACTGAATTGACATCTGGTGGACTAGCACATTTCATCCGCCCATTTCATTCAGATATAAACCCAACGCAATGTTTAAAGTTGCTTTCTACATAGACGTAACATTTCGCATACAAACACAAATGCCTTAATGGCAATACATTTTATGGTTTGTTTCGGGTGGGTTACCTGCGGCTCGCAAACAGTACGTAGAGATAGGAGCTGTTCCAACTTTACGTACTGTTGCTACTATTTGGTACGTGATTACCAAAAAATAGCATTTGGAAATGCTCTCGTAAACAGTTTGCGTTGGTTCGCAAACAGCCCATCGCAACTGTTTGCATTTGTTTGTGACGTGTTATGTCTATATGGGAAACAACCTTTATGAACAGCTGCTTGCAATTGAAACTCGTCTAAATTCAGTTTGTCGTAAAACGATGGAAATATTAGCATATTTAGATCATCGATGAAGCTATCTTTAATATCTAAATTAACTCGTTTGCAGCCTCAACTCTTCGAGATGAACGAGGAGCTCCATTGTCACTAACCCAACTGCTTCTTCCAAGTAGACGTTTAATATTATCTCTATAGTTTGAGCTTTGAAAAGCGTACAAAATAGGATTTGAACTGGAGTTCAAATACAATACGAAATACAATATTTGATATAGTGTATAGTAAGCTGAGTAGTTCGCGTTGATTGTACGGTCCGTTGTAAAGGCTAATATATAACTGTAGAAACAGAATGGCATGTAACAAAGAAAAAACGCAGTGGTTACTGACATTGCAAGTTTTGCAAGTTTTCGCTTAGTTTCCAAATCCTTCGCAGTGTTTGGGCTTTGCGCACACACAGTATTTGTAAAGTAAATCCCCCTCAGCACTTGAAAGTAGCAGAAGGAGACGACAGCAAATAGAGGAATTCCCAATAAAACTAACAGGCAAGTGAAGTAGATCTTCATTTGAGGAGCCATCTCCAGGGTCCACGGATCAATGCATTTTTCAAGTGTCTCGTCGTAATGACTAAAAACAATTGCTGGTGTAGCTAAACACAAGCCAAGAATCCAAGATGTTGCAATCGCGTAAGGCACTGTTTCAAGTTGAAGTCTTAATTTAGTTTCCATAGCTCGGCAGAGAGCATAATAGCGCTCCAGAGCTACAACAGCCAAGGAGACGGCTGATACTGTCACTGTAAGACTTGATAACCCTGTAAATGACTTACAGATGTAATTTGCAGCAATGCCGCCTGGAAATTCTTGTGTTAAACGAACACTGAAAGTTATACTTCCCCATAGGAGTGTCAAAAGGTCGGCTACTGCGATGTTAACCAGTAAACAGTTGGTTGTTGTGTGCATAGATTTGGTTCTCTTAACAACTGCTATCACTACCGAATTGCTAACAATTCCAAAAAGTCCCACAGTTGAATAAAGAACTACCCTAGTAACATTGAAAGCTGTTAGACCAGGGCTTGCCAATGAATTCACTGGAACCGTGTTGTTTTCCATTCCTCTTCAGAAGTATTATATCATTGCTTCTTGTTTATTTTAGATACTCTCCACCCATCACGTGCCAACTGAGTTGAAATAGAATCTGTTATCAAATCAATATACGCGGGATATGCATATGCAGGAGCCAGATATTGTTTAGCCCGGTTAACTGTCGTCTCACCTTATTCCGGTCTTCATCTTGCTTCAATACTAATCTAACAGAGGCTCGTTGAGTTTGTTCATGTTAAATGGCAATTCCCAGCATAGAGTGTTTACCAGTACGGAAGTAAATGTGCGTCATTCTCACATTGATGAAAACAAGTTTGACAATCTATTACTATTAAATTCGAATCAAAACATCATTTGTCTTTCTGTTTCGGAAATTAACCCAGCCAAATATGATTATTGCAGAGCAAGTTAGGTTATTAAGATTGGTGAAATTCGAAATAGTATCCGTATAACAAACGTTATATTTACCAATTTCTTTGCTTACCAGACACGACAAACCAATCTGTGAATGAACTCGTGAAGAGAGTTTGTGGCACAGGGAGATACAAATAATCTCTTGTCGGTATAATTTTAGGAAACAATTAAAGCTCACTGATAGTTATAGAATAATCTATGTTCATTTTTCACAACTGAGGAAAACTCTCATGACCATACCATGACGACCGCCGGCAGGTGTTTCTGTTCTTCGATGCATCATATTAGCCACGAATACAGTTATTTCTTCTTCAATTTTAAAATCTTTGGATATTAATAGATTAACAGAATAATTTCACTGCCTTGACATTTCGTCATAGAAAAAGTTCTTTCCAGCAAAAATATGTTTTTTCACCAATTTCAGCCCGTTTGTTTGTTTGTCAAGGTATAAATCACAATAAAATAAAAAAGATCAGCTAGCGGAAAACGTTCAAAATCCCATCCCCCAGTAGATAAAGTGGAGCTAAAATAAACGCATACAGTTATAGTTCACAATATAGAAACTGACAAAATTTAGACATTGACAGGCGTTTTCATAAGCAAACAGCAATGAAAATGATCCATCCGCTATGTATTATGGGTTCATCTTTTCAGTTTCGCAAAATATTTCCTCCGTTTGTTTCCGGTTTGTTTTCTTTAACTACGTATTTACATCCAGTTTACTTGATAAGCGCCCAGATTCTAGGCTAATATTGAACAGATGCATAAGCGCCTATAAACATTTGATGGATTTAGGCATTTTATTATTATGATTTTGATTATGATTATGATTATTATTATTATTATTATTATTATTATTATTATTATTAGTAGTAGTAGTAGTAGTAGTAGTAGTAGTAGTAGTAGCATAGTACTAATAGTGATAATGGCGTTTATGAAATCCCCTCGAGCCTAACAACAAGCGTTACATACAAATAGCTACGTGCTGGATAACAGACTTTGTATATCATCAGTTGATTTGAGGTACAAATGTGCTAGGGTGAACTAGCCACGTCTCTGAAGTTTGCGGAGAGTTCTTCCAGACAACAATACTAATTTATACTGTTCATTTAATGTTTTTTTTTTAAACGCACGAGTTTCTGAATGTATTTGTCTTGGCTGCCTTTGAAGGGGAGGGGACCTTTAAAAGAATTGGATTATTTCAAGGGGAGCCTCTAAAAAGTTGTAACCTGATTTAATTTCTCCT
>JANVCK010222939.1:0-10382 GCA_026546655.1 Epizoanthus illoricatus | reverse complement strand
CATCCCTTATCCCCCCCATCCCTTATCCCCCATGGATCCCTCATCCCCATTCCCTGTCCCTGACATGAAATCAGAACATAACATTATTGTTGTCCTGGACTCGTCAGTTGTTTTTATCAAAATTCCTTGCCACATACTTTCACTTGCAAGTAACATGTGGGATAAATGTTAATACATGTACAATGTTAATATTGTAGGGTTGAAGTCTGTTCATTGTTGCTGGCGCATGGTGCAGACCCCACCCTTCTTAACTGCCATTCAAAGAGTGCACTTGATGCCACTCCAACAAAAGAGCTTCAAGAAAAATTGTCATGTGAGTATCTAATGAAATATTTCACCTCCAAAATTAATGTTGTAGAAAATTACTCAAACCTTATTGCCAGCTTCTAAATAAGCATGTTCAGCATATAATTATTTGAAATTTGCCTTTTTAAAATGATATCCATTTTCATATTTGGCTCTATGTCATCTCATATTCAGTCTGTTGCAAACTATGTAAGTTCCTATTGGCAGACTTCAGTGACACAGGCAATGTAGTAAATGGATCAGCTAGTAGTGTTGTGTCTTGTGATCGGTAGTATGAAAGTGTAGAAATGTGAGTCATGTTTGAGTGGGCAAATGGACATAGTTATTATCTTGTGATTAGAAATGGACAGATGAGTGTGTACACATGTATAACACACACAATGCATAATTCAAGAGACAATATATGTCAGGTTGTGATTAGAAATGTTAAAATGTTTTAAAGAGTTAGATCCAGTACATCAGCAACCAACAAAGTTCTGTTTTTCTGGTTTTGTAGATGAATTTAAGGGTCACCAGTTAATCGAGGCAGCCCGAAGTTGTGATGCTGCTAAGATCAAGAAACACATCAATGCTGAAACAATCAACTTCCAGCACCCCCTGACCATGGAGTCAGCCCTGGTGAGTTTGGTCAGCTTAGTTCACTCAGTCAGCTGAAACAAAACAAACATTTTATTGTCAAAATTCCTCAAACTGTCAGTACTAATGTATCCTATGATAGTTTGTGTACATTTCTTACAATTACAGTCGGTGGTGGAAATACCAGGGTTCGTACAAAGTACTTGACTAATTAGTTGGGGTTTTTATGTACAAAACAATTGAATTTTGAGTGCTTTATTTATCAAAGTACCACTTGTTTTCCTTGTTGAATTTGGTTATCGTGCTAGAACGCTGGAAAATATCTCGAACCAAGAAGTGTTTTTTACAATGTGAAACAACATTGGTCAATATTGCATTGTGGAAACTATGAAAAGGTCATGGAAAAAGTCATGGAAAGTCATGGAATTTCAAAAGCCCCAAAGAGTATGAACCCTGAATACATGTAAACAGACTGATTGCCTACACTAACCAATGAATCCCAAGCTAGTGTGATAAGTAGTGTATGGAGACTAGCAGTGAGGATAATTCAACAATATGGCAGTTATCAATTATGTTTGGGGTTGAATGGGTTACTGAACCCTTCAGTCACACAAATAGTTATTAATAAATTATTTAATTTGCTTTACCATCTCAAGACAGACATAGGTAAAGGAAGAAAACACTGACTCTAGTAACAACTGTTGTACTTGTACTATTAACCAGCACCTTTTTGACAACTTTTCAAAATACTGGAGCCCAAAATTACTGACAGAAGGCATGGATTCAGTAGTGAGCATTTTCCCCAAACATAAGACATAAATCCATTCGTATCCAGCAAATTAAGACAGATATGGCTCTGAAAAGCATAGTTGCAGTGATTTAAGCTCATAAATGAGACAGGCTTTGTTTTAAGTCACCTGTGCATAGCCAAAGACATAGCAAAATTAGTTTGTTACAGCTGGATAATTGGCTGGAGGTCAATACCCACAGTAATGAAAGACACTGATAAATTATACCTACCGTAAATCCCAGTGTATAAGCCGAGAATTTGGCCCTAAATTTTGGATACAAAGTTTGGGGGTCGGCTTATACAAAGGGTATCAAGTTTTTTGTTTTTTGGTTTTTTTTTATCAATTCGTTAATTGCATTTTTTTCCCACTTTTCTTGTTGCACGTGCGTTTGTAGATGGAGTTTTAAAATGATATTTCTGACTTTTTACATAAACTTACACAAGAAATTCGGAATTTATCTTTGTCATGAGCAGATATTTTGAGGTTCCTTGTATGCAGAAGTGTCAAAGCTAATTTTTTTCATTATCCAGTTCAATCCCACAATAGGGGTTTGGCTTATACAATGGTAACACAAAAAATCTGATATTTTTACTCTGAAAACAGGGGTCGGCTTATACACCAAGTCGGCTTATACACCGGGATTTATGGTAGCCAGATAAAAATAATTTTGATGCTGATGATCATGGCTATTAATATTTTTGTTTCAGCACTTTGCCATCTCTTCAACGTGTCAAAAGCGGAAGGCTGTGATTGAGTTGCTACTGAAGAAGGGTGCAGACCCTAATTTGCTGAACAAAGAGTAAGTATTTTGTGTTTAGATTGAGGACACTTTCCCAGATTTTTTTCTTAAAGAATTACAAGTTTGATTTGTCATTAAATGTACTTATAACGTGTAACAGTTGTAATGTGTGAGTTTGCTTTCTTTCTGGTCTCAGCTTTCTTACTATTTTGTCTTAACCCTTTCACTGCCAATGTTGACTACAGTTGACATTTGGGGGAGCACACATGCAATTAGTTGTGACGTCACCAGCTTTTACTTCATTAAATTGCTTTGATTAGCATGTGACATGCTATGGATAGACCTTTGTATTAAGGCCGCAATTAAGTTGATCCAACAACATTTGCAAGACATACAGTGGAAAACTGTCAATTTTTTGTTGAAAATTCAGTGCAAGTTTTTTGCTGACACAGTGACCTCAACTATCAGATTCTTTATTAAAGAGCTAGCTCCAAACCTTTCTTACTGAAAGCAAGCAGATAGAGAGGCAAAGGACACAAGAGCAAAAAAATTGGAGAGAAAGGGGAAGGGGGATGAGTGAAGGGCAAAATTTGGAACAACGTTCGTGCATGCTCCAAAATTCAAGTGTTTCCTTGTTACTCTCACCTTAGCTGAAAGGACATCTAAACATCATGCTAGGAATTGCAATTTTAATACATTCAGCTGAAATGCAGCAACTTGATGGCCAAAACATGGAAAAACTAGGTTGTGAAAGAGTTAAAGCAACCACCTAGGATTTTTGTGGCAGCATTGAGAAACTCGATATAGTCACAGCATTTACACTTTCACTTAGCCCAGATCTATAGCATTAACTTGACAAAAGCCGCAATTTAGTAGTCTTAATTTATGTCATACATTTAGTGGACCTTTAACCTACCTTCAAAGGTGAGAAAAAACCTTCAAAGGTAAGTTGAAGGAATGAAGGCACCTCTCAGTCCTATTAAATTTTCAGTAACACCTCATGTTCTCAAGGGGGATGGGGGAGGACTTATTTAATATTTGTATAGGGCCTGATGCCATGAGTACTTTTAATATTGAAGAGTTATGCGATTTCTTTCTTGTGGCTTAGTTATCTTAATTTTCCTCTAATAACCTTCCCAGATGTCTTCAGAATGAGAGAAAAGGGCAGGCAGAGCTACAGAAGAAGGGAATTTCTTGTTTTAAATGAGAATATAACATTATTCTCTATGGCAGCAATTGTTATACTATAAATGTTGTGTGTTTTAATATTTCCTTTCCAATTGCCAGTTATGAAAACTAGACAGTATAGTTAGAGACTCATTTATTATGTATTATGTGCCTCATGGGCAAAACTATATTTTATCAATTATAATTACTACTTTTATCATATTTTTGTGTTAAATTATATTTCTCTTTTCTAGTTTTAATTAGCTTTATGCATGTACTGTAATTTGTACTTAGATTTTTAAACCATGTAATCTAGTCTTTGGACTGTGAGATGTGTTTTAATAAATGTATATTATTACACAAACATGAAAATGGGAGCAGTCAAGAAAGAAGGGATTTTGAAGAGGAAGGGAAAGCAGGATTTCTTCCTCCTCCCATTTTCATGTTTGCTCACAAGGTTGCTTTCCAAGGGGATTGGAAGACCTGATTTTCTTGAGTTTTTTCGTGGCATTTGCAGTTCCCTTACACCTCTGCATTGTGCATCAGAAAAGGCACACTTTGATGCCATGGAGCTTTTGTTAAAGAACAGAGCTAAGGTACAGTCAGTCAGTCAATGAGTTTTGTTTGCTTTTCTTAGCTTAAGGGACCTGAGACATTGATTCTTTCATTATATTATCCAGTAGCCCATGTCCTTGTTTTTTGGGGGGAGGATAAGGAAGCATCTAGAACTCACTGGCATTTTTACTTTGGTTTTCTAAAAGATAGCACTTAGTCTAGCTATATTGCATAATCTAATTTTTTATGTTGACTTCCATAATTAATTTGCAGTGGCATCATAACTATTAAATGAAATAATTATACAATGTATTGTTGCATCATCGTTGGATTTCTGTTAGTTTATTGCATGTGTACTGTTCAGGAAGACATAACTGGAAGTTGCACAAACATACTGCATGACTTATGTATAATTATATAATTTTTTTATCTTAGTAGTTCTCATTTAATGTTCCAGGTAATGAAGCCTTTGTAATACAGTACCTATTGAAGCACCAATAAATGTTTTTGTTATTTTACAGTTACTGCTAAGTACTTTCATGGGCTGTTACTATCGGAGGCAGGGTTTTCAATATGTTTTCACATCGCTGGCACCTTCTAAAAAGTAGCCAGAAAAATAACATCAAAATCTCCCAATTTCATATATTTTCAATATAGATTCTTACTTTCCCTTCAGAAAGTAGCTGGCACAAATGACTAGTCTAAGAGTAGATGGCGAATTTCTCCGGCTGCCTGCTCTTATTGAAAATCCTGGGAGGTGTGTTGCCCTAGAAGTATGAGAAACTGATCTTCCTTGTAGAATGTCACTGCTGTTATGCATGGGGGTTGTTTCTTTCACAATTTTACCATAGATTTCTACTGCATTGTGCAATGCAATGCACTACAGTGCAAAGATGCAGTGAAGCACAAACAATGCAATGCAATGCAATGCAATACAATGCAATATAATATAATGTACAGTACAATACAATACATACTAGTTATGCAATGCTTTTGAGTGGGATACTGTGGAATATGCTACACATTACAAGTGAGAAGTGGCATGTTCCACAGTATTCCATGAGAAAGGCATTACACCATGTCTGTATCTTTGGAAAGTGTTTGGAAAAGTTTGGAAAATCTTTGGATGTTTTTGGAAAGTGTTGCAAAGATTTGTGAATGGCTTTGATGATCCTTGGAAATTCAGAGTTCTTTTGAAAATCTTTGGAAAATCTTTGGAAAATCTTCAAAAACTTTTGGAAAGTGTTTAAAATGGATTTTTAAAATCTTCTGAAATTTCAGAAAATCTTCCAAATCTTTGGAAAGATTTAGAAAATGTTTAAAGATGTTTAGGAGTGTTTAGGCAGTCTTTGGAATAATGAACGTAAATCAAGAATATGTACATACCGTATATATTTGAATAAGTGCCCTGGGTGGGCACTTATTCAAGTTTCAACATTTACAGCAAGTGAGGACATTTTTAGAGAATTACAAAACAAGGGATAACAAGTTTATTTTGCTTCAACCAAAGGAAACAAAGTGCAAAACTGAACATGAACAAAGTATAAACAATTCATTGACTGTGTCAGGTCTGCATTTCTCACTTGTTGTCACTAATGTCAATAAGTGAGCTCTCCGGTGCTGCTTCTTCGATGTCTTACTTCACACTTGGCTAGTAAAAAATGTTTAGGAGGGTCAGGGGGAGGCAGTGGTGGGGGATGGGCACTTATTTGAGAGTGGGTGTTTATTAAATTTTTGGGCTTTCAGGGTGGGTGCTTATTCAAAGGTGGGCGCTTATAATAATAATAATATAAAATTTCTTATATAGCACAAGTCCCATTAAAATTTTCGACGCACTTTACAGACTATTTAATGACAGTAATTAATGCTTGTTCGAATAACTACGGTATATTGGTGGAATACTACCCATTGCATATAATTACCTGTTGCATATTGTAGAATATGCAATGGATTTCCAGCCTTCTGATTGGCTGTATTTTTTATGGCATGGAATAAAATACAATACAGTATAGTACAATACAATACAATTCAGTACAATATTTATGATATTATGTATATCTCAAGAAACAGTCAAACTTAAATGATGGAGCTTATTAAAAACAGTACAGTAGAGGTTAATTAATTTACTAATTGGAATGGACATCTTTAACTATCGTCCAGGTTAATGCAGTAGATGCTTTAGGACAAACAGCCTTGCACAGGGCAGCAACAGCTGGACAGATTCAAGCATGTCGTATTCTGCTGGCCCATGGTGCAGAGCCTAATCAATGTTCTTTTCAAGGATATACTGCTGCAGAGGTTGGCACAGAGTCCATACAGAAATTCTTAAGAGGTATAATGTTGGTTTGTGAATTCACTTACTTGAAGAATACATTACCATACTAGTTGTATATAAATATTTTATAAATAAATCTATATTGGCTGCCAGTAGAGAAGAGGAGCATATTCAAAGTTCTATTACATGTACTAACCTACAATGTTTAAGGCTACATGTGTAAACATTCTTGCCCTAAAGTATGTTAGTTACTGAATTGATAAAATGGTAGAATCTGTTGAGAAATCTGAGATCAAACAGTGCTCTACTCTTGAATGAAGTCAGATACAAGCTAGGCATTATTCTATGGAAGATGTGCTTTTTCCACTTGTGGAACAAACATGGTCCATTGAACTAATTTAAAAATGTGAGTAAATTATAATTTACGTATCAAATAATTTTTGAACTTCGAGAATGCTTAGAATACATAATTTTTATTTACTATGTTAATGTATATGTACACAGTATATTATTATTATTATTATTATTGATTCTGTTTAATACATAAATTAACTGCTGTAACAGAGTCATGTTCCTTGGAGCTGGTGGGATGTTTCTTGCATTTATTTGAAACTCATCTTTTTTGTTTCTGTTACAGATGAGCAGCCATCATCTGGATCAGATAGTGAAAAGCAACTTTTAGAAGCTGCAAAATCTGGAGACTTAGAAACAGTCAAGGTTTGTTGGGTTTGTGGTTTTGTTAACATGATATTCTGGCATAAACATTAATTTATCTGATTATATATCTTACTACAGATATACTACAGGTCTTACATGTACGTAAATCATTTATGAATTATTAATATAGAGCCAATGCCTTTATAACCTGTATTATATAATATATTTTACACCTATATTTTACCTCTCCAAGGCTGTAATTTACCATGAGGAAACAAGGAAGTTGTCTCGGTTCAAATTTCCCAATCCATTTCTTAACCAATCTATCAAGAGGAAAAACCACCTGAAAAGATCTTTAAGCTGGAACCCAAACGTAGCACACTCCTTGTTGATTTTGACTTGTTTAAAGTTATGTACCGATAAAATCGAAACTTCAACATCCCCCCGGGCATTTGAACTTTTCGAGTCTTGTTTGTTCAAATTCCCCACTCCCGGGACGAAAACGTTGTTCAAATGCCCCACTCCAAAGCAATTTCAAATGATCAAATGCCCCTACCCCCAGGACTTCTGTGGCAGGAGAATGTAACCAATCCAACAAACAGTGTTCATAAAATATATAAAATTTAAGATGGAGTTGACTTCAAAACTTTATATATTCTTGAAGATTATATATTTTCCCATCATTGTACATAGTTTGTTTGAAGTTAGTGAAAAAATTCAAAGTATATAAAGAGGTGGAAGAGCTTGGAATTTGTGAACCATGTGGAAATTCGGGTCCGTGAATAATCTCGACTAGCAACTCAATCGAGGAAACCATGAGGCATGTAACATGAAATCAAGACAACTTGTTCAAATTCCCCACCATCCCTCCCTTCCAATGTCAAATTCCCCACCCATGGGGCAACCACCAACATCAAATTCCCTACTACCCGGGCACGGCAATGCATCAAATGCCTGGGGTATGCCAGGGGGGGATGTTGAAGTTTTGATTTGATCCGTACATTAGTTATGACTATGGCTAGCTGCTCTCATAAGAATTAACTTGTAAACCAGGTATTGACCTAATCTGCTTTTGTGTAACTCTCATTGATATTTTAACTGTTGTTTGTAATGGTACAGTACAATCATGTGACAAACAGGCCACATCACATTGTAATTAAACATTTCAAGTCATTTCATGTTGTGTTGTGCATCTTACGTATATTACAGAGATTTATCTAGAAAAGGGAGATCTGAGGGCCCTCAGGAAAATTGCAAAATCCAGCTGCTTTTTTCGTAGTTGACAACAAAAGGGGAGGCTACATCCCCCTTGCCCCCTAAATTCACCCTGGTACTGCACTTGTATTATCTCTTTGAACAGCTGTGGTTTGTTCATTAATTTTGTTTCTTCAAGTAAATTTCTTCTGATGTCAAACTGTGTATTCCTTTGTCTGTGACAGAAACTAGTCACACAACAGATGGTAAATTGTCGGGACCTTGAAGGTCGACACAGCACCCCCCTGCACTTTGCCGCAGGCTACAATAGAGTAGCTGTCGTTGAATATCTGTTACAGAATGGAGCAGATGTACATGCCAAGGACAAGGGGTTAGTTACTGTGATGGTTATTCAACACTAGTCTCTTTGCTGTGTATTACTCTAATTTCTATTTCCTTGTTAATTATTTAGTAAATTATGCTTTTTGAATGTGTTTGCAAACTGAGGCAGAGGTCAGGGAAAAATAAGTATTGTAATTATAATTGTGTGGTTCCAGAATATATCCATACCTCCCCCACACAAGGTACTACTCCACTACTCCTCTGGAATTTTCTGTTCCTTTAAACAGCTGTGCTTCTAAGATCGAGCTAGACCCCTCACAGTTTCTATTGAGCCTCCATGGGGAGGGGGTACAGATATTTTCTGGAACCACACGTGCTAATAAATGCTTGGAAATTATTGCTAAATAACTGTAAATTTGAGTACAGCTGAGCTGTAATTATGATCATGATAATAAAATAATTATGAACTTTAGGCAATGGCTGATGGATTGCATAAAATTAATGTTGTTTAGTGGTTTGTGTAGTTAGTATATGTTGTATATTTATTCAATGGAAAAACTATTTGGCTTGTCCCTGTTGTGAATCTTTGAATGTAGACTTCTTCTGATGGAAAGTTATTCCATTCTTGAACAGATTGAGGAAAAGAGAAAATTGCAATAGTTTCTTCTGCATGTATAAGGTGCCAGCATCCACCCAAAATGGTTGCCCTTTATTTGAGAACTACCATCCATAAATCTTCAGGTTCAGTGACGTGTACATGTACAAGTAACCCATTTCTTTAAGTTTAGAACTCTTTCTGATCTGTTGAATACATGTACATGTTCATTTTGGTCAGTTCTACTACTACTACTACTATTACTACTATTACTACTACTACTACTACTACTACTACTACTACTAATAATAATAATAATAATAATAATCATTATTGGCGGTTATGAAACATGACAAATAATTGTAGCAAGGAATGCTGAATTACTTGCCATAAAATTTACAATTAAAAATTTACAATCAAACAATTTTATAAGACAATATAAAATTGGAAATGCTGACTATAAAATTGGTTAGAGTTTTAATGATTGGAATCTTTTTGTTTTAGTGTTGATGTTGGTGAAGGACCTGGTTTTATGTAGGTTATATTTGGATATATGATGGTTAGGGAGTAGCGTGGATAGTTTATAAGATTCCTTGGTGGAAATTTCCATAAATAGTTTGTGACAGGCTTCGGTGCAAGATACAGAAGCCATTTTCTAGCTAAAAAAGAGTGAAAATAAGTGGCTTGAAAATTTATTTCTTTGCCTCCTTTAGGTTTGATTTTATGGAACATTCTGTTAATGTTATCAATTTTTTATCTATTTCTCCAGGGGATTAGTGCCACTCCACAATGCTTGTTCCTATGGACACTATGAAGTTGCAGAGTTATTGGTTAAGGTAGACACTCAGTATCTATTGTTATTAATTACTATGTTTTAATAATGTTAATAGGGCCAGAAATAATTATATCAATTGCAGACAACACAGACAAGTTTTGAGATATTGTGATTGTGTTTCTACCTTTTGTTTAACATCTGCAGCTTTGTTTACAAAGCTTTTTTTTAGTTATTCATGAGTTCACATTTTCTTGCAACTGGATTAAGAGAAACACAAATTAGCACTTTTGGCTCCATACCTAACACAAGTTTCAGTTCTCTCTACAAGAGACTATAGTCTAGAGACTATAGAACTTTCACACATGTTGATATAGTAATTATGGTAATACTGGTGTTAGTGGTCTGTCACC
>JANVCK010222717.1:0-10383 GCA_026546655.1 Epizoanthus illoricatus | reverse complement strand
CGACTCGATAAAATATTAATGTCTCTACAAATTGTAAGTTTCTGAGCTATACCATCATATCATCAAAATAATGTAAATTGAATATTCGATAAGACTGGTTAGGAGAAGCATATTCAGATATTTAGGATTAGACATCATTAGTTAACGATGCGTGCTTCTATGGCTCGGCTAGAATTTTAATATTTTTTTAAAATAATTTACTGTTAATTTAATAATTAATAATAATAATTAATAATTTTAATAATTAATAATTACATTTTTTACATTACATAAATTAATTATTAAATTATTAATTAATATTATTATTAGTAAATATTATTAATTCTTATTATTATATTATTATTATAATAATTGTTATTGTTATTTTTTCTATAATATTAATTTTGTAAAGTACGGCCTTTTTTAGGCTCTTGCATGCTATAAAAATCTAAATTATTATTTATTACTATTATTATATAAATCACTATCAAGATAAAAAATCCCCTCCAAATCCCTCCCCCACCCCACACAAAAAAATTAATAGTCCAAGAAAAACCTTAATATGCTGGCCAAGAGCATGTCTGGGCTTGTAAACTTCCAAAAGTCAGTTAATGCTAAAATATAAATAATATAAACAATACAAATTATATAAATTATAATATAACCCAGGATTAAGATTTAATCCAACCAGCTCTGAGAGATCATTATTTACAAATAACATAAATAATTTAGTAAACCTTACCACTATTAATCTTTCTTGAGCAACATCAGAAAATTTGTCGTGATGCTAAAAAATAAGTGAGTTTCAGGTTACACTTGTCCAACACATCTTATCTCTGGCAAAATGACTTTCAAAACTAATGCCTCACAAAAAATTAACTGTATCATCCTTTTAGACAACACCTCTGTGGACTACATCTACAACAGTGATACATGCAGATTGCAAAGTGGGATTCTAGGGCAGATTTCACATGAGTGTTGAAAAAGTCATGTCTTGTCTTTGTAATGTCTTTACTTTGTGATTCCATTGGTTCATCAATTTACTTTCAGCGAAACACGAAAGGAAGTAGTAACACTATTGTTTCTTGGCCAATCACACTTCAGAGTAATGCCAGACATTACAAAAACAACATGTATGTGCACACGTGCACTGAATTTTGACACCACAAACTTGTGATGCGTGCCATTTTCCTGCCATTTTAAAGCCACATCATTGGCTGAATGTACTGTTGAATTCAATATATAATTCTAATGCCATTGCTTTTAGTTAGTCGAGATTCATGCAAAAACTCATTCTTGTTTGCCTTAGATGTACAATGTAGTTATTATTTAAATAATCATACAATAAGAATAATTTCTCATTTCTGAGTGGTCAAGAAATTTCAAATTGCATGCAGAAAAGTGAAATGAAATGCTGATTGGCCAGTGGAAAAAGCATTAGTAAATCAGATCACAGCTTGCGCCTGGGAATGAGCTGATTGAGGCTACTGGCCATTTCCAAAATGGCAGGTACGAAACCCGAGAGAAAAATTGAAAGCAACTGCAAACGTTGCTGTATAATTACCTAAACAACTGTGAGTTAAAGCAGAATAAGAAAAGATTCAAAGGGTTAGCAACTGGTGGATAAAAAACATTTATGTAACTGATGATCAGCATCTAAAGTACATTTACTTAATTGACGAATATATTGAGTGCCTATATTAGGATTCGGTGTTTTTCTTGAAAAATCCAGGACTTTCCAAGGCATTTTTCAGACTTTTTCCAGGACTTTTCCAGGGGTATTTGGACAACTTTTTAAAAAGAATATTTATTTAATAATTTTTTTAATCATCAATTTTTTAATAAAAACAACAGCATATTTGAAACAAAACTAGTTTACTTCAGTTTTCCAGGGGTTTTTCACAAATAAGTTTAAAAGTCCAGGACTTTTCCAGAAGTTTCCTGGGGGAAATTTTCCAGGATTTCCAAGAGGCATATGAACCCCATCTCAGGCAAGTTTGTGGCCAAAATACCAGGCTGCCTCTGAAGGCTGAGTTCACCAACAATTATCACTGGTGCTATAATACTTGTGATACCTCACTAAGTTCTCCCAACAAGATTTAAAACAAATTCATAAAATCCAGTAGGGAGAATTTAGATTTTGAGTTCAGGGCTTACAGTTTCAGGTGACTTACTGGCAATCCCACTGAAGAACAGCCACTGGAACTTAGCCATATCTTCAGCTGCAACATGCAACAGCCACTTGGTGTCAATCAAAAACAAGTGGTGTTATGTACCGATCAAATTGAAACTTCAACAT
Organism: Epizoanthus illoricatus; assembly: GCA_026546655.1. Lineage (NCBI taxonomy): Eukaryota > Metazoa > Cnidaria > Anthozoa > Zoantharia > Epizoanthidae > Epizoanthus > Epizoanthus illoricatus. Next base: position 8,105 of record JANVCK010222717.1, on the reverse strand, counting down.
CCCCCCTCCCTGGGCAACCTCTGGGCATTTGAACTTTTTGAGTCTTGTTTGTTCAAATTCCCCACTCCCAGGACAAAAACGGTGTTCAAATACCCATTCCAAAGCAATGTTTTAAAAGTGATCAAATGCCCCTACCCCAAGGACTTTTGAAATTGTTATTTAGTGGTGGAAGAGTGTAAGAGCCAACAAAAAGTGTTCATAAACAAAGATTAAAATAGAGTTGATTCAAAACTTTATAATTATATTATTGAAGATTATGTACACGTTTTCTCATTGTTGTAGCTAGTTGGTTTGAGTAAGTGGAAAAATTCGAAGTGTATAAAGAGGTAGAAGAGCTTGGAACTTCCGAACCATGTGAAATCCGTCTCAACTTGATTGAGGAAACCGCAAGGCATGTAACATGTAAACGAGACAACTTGTTGAAATTCTCCAACACCCCTCCCATCCAATGTCAAATTCCCCACCCATGACGCAACCACCAACATCAAATTCCCTACTACCCAGGCACAGCAATGGATCAAATGCCCAAGGGGGGGATGTTGAAGGTTTGATTTGATCGGTACATTACCAGACACATAATGTTATTATAAGACAGTAAATTAACTGCGTTGCATTAGAGTCAAACAACAACAGTTTCAAATAATTATATTAAATATAGTGCAGGGTTAAAGTACTCACTGTTTGGTATCACATCACACATTAGTTTGGTTTGCAGGAGGAAACAAGGAGTGGGGGAAGGGAACTCTTAAGCTCACAACTTGATTTGCAATAGAATTAAGTATGAGGGTGAAAATTGGGTACCACTGTAGTCAGTAAACAGCAAGAAAAAAAGCAGTTTAGTAGTCAGTAGCAAGTTAACCCTTCAAGCCCCAAACATGCCAAGTGACGTACATGTACTGCTGAATTCTCTTTACTGTTCTCTAAACATTTCTTATATATAAAATTGGGTTAGGAGAATTTGGCAGCTCATCTTCAAAATTAGCTGTTTCTGATCATGATCAGTACCTTTATAATAATTACCAAATTACTAACTTTGTTATTGATATTGTAAGGTCGAGATTATAGATATTGATAACTGTCTTGGACTGAATGGGTTGAACAGCTTCTCTTGAACAAAATTTCTGACAAACTTTGTGTCTATAGCTATTATATGCTAGCCAGTTAAGCTGATTTTCACCATGTTTATACCTTACAGTACTTAAGGAAATTAGGTGTTTATACGCCAACTTGTTAGTTAACCTATTTTCAAGCCCAAGTATGGGAAAAGTACCAAAACTTTACGTCAATCAACTTCTTATTATATGTATGTAAATGTAACAGTGAAGAATAACTAAGTTATAAGGATATGTTAACTGCCACCGTCTCTGGCAGTAACACAGGCAATGAAATACACCAATTCGGAAATCTTACATCTAAATAACTACACTTGTCTAATTAATGATTTGGCATTAAATAATTTTATGAACAAATAAAACCAGATTAAGTTTCATATACAAATAACATTCAACCCTTTAGATGTCATAGCTACATTTTTGTATGATCTAAAATTTTCCTTTCTTTTTTTGTTTATTGTTTGTGTGTGTTTGTAACTTACTCTCTTTAATTTTTTCCGTCAATTCTGTGTAAAAAAACCCTTGCAAAGTACAAAAACAAATACAATATATTACAAAAAATGATGTAAAATTACATATACCCTGGGTAGTACAGAGGCTCTGTGAAGGCAAATTTTCTTTTTGAAGTTTCTTAAGTAACATTAGAAATCATATAATTTTGTGATATTAGGAAAGAATGGTCCATAACCTCAAAAATCGATGCTCAGTAAGCTAACTAAAGTAAGTTACAGGTTGGCATTATTGCAGATGGTTAGAGTTATTAAGGCGACATAGAGAGGTGTCATCCATCATCTGTTTTGATTGACATAAGTGAAATGAAAACTCAGTTTCCAGGGCTGAACTTCAATGGATGTGACTGGTATGACCAACACCCCACCAACTGCAAATGGGATTGATAAAGTACGCAAAATACCATCTGCCATGTATATACATAATACTTACATGAGCTAAAATGTCAGATACAATTTCTAATGGTACAGAAAAGATTACATCATCTTGAATTGGCGTTGTTAATGAAAACAGAACCAACTCCTAAAAGGAATAAAAGGAATGAAATATGAAAAATGTTAAATTTATTACTATTATATTTTGCTGTAATTTCTGATATCATTACCCACTATTGCTTGCAACACAAGTGCTAAGTCCATATTTCTTTTATGCATTATAATAATGATAGGATCCAATGGAGTACTTGGATGCATTTCTTTAGGCCCTAGGGATTATATGTGAGTTCCCTAAGCCCAAGGAGTTATGCAGGTTCCCTATGACCCAAAGCATTAAAAATCCCAAGGGGAAGTTCACGTATGTATACTACTTCCCTCAGGGCCACGGGAATATGTGGATTCCTCGTGGATTCTCCAAGGTCCAAAATGTTATATGGGTTCCCTATGGTCCAAGGGGTTATGTGGGTTCCCTGTGGCCATGGTTCCCTATGGGTAAAGGGGTTATGTGGGTTCCCTATGAGCCAAGGGGCTATGTGGGTTCCCTATTGGCCTAAAGGGTTTTTGGGTACCCTATAGGCCAAGGGGTTCTGTGGGTTCCCTATGGCCCAAGGGGTTATGTAGGTTCCCTATGAACCAAGGAGTTATGTGGGTTCCCTGTGGTCCAAGGGGTTCTGTCGGTTCCCTGTGGCCATGGTTCCCTATAGGCCAAGGGGTTATGTAGGTTCCCTATGGCCCAAGGGGTTATGTGGGTTCCCTATGAACCAAGGAGTTATGTGGGTTCTCTGTGGTCCAAAGGGTTATGCGGGTTCCCTATAGGCCAAGGGGTTCTGTGGGTTCCCTATGGCCCAAGGGGTTATGTAGGTTCCCTTTGAACCAAGGAGTTATGTGGGTTCCCTGTGGTCCAAGGGGTTATGTGGGTTCCCTGTGGACATGGTTCCCTATGGGCCAAGGGGTTATGTGGGCTCCCTATGAGCCAAGGGGCTATGTGGGTTCCCAATGGGCCAAAGGGTTATGTGGGTTCCCTATAGGCCAAGGGGCTCTGTGGGTTCAGGAAAATCCTCCAATCCTGGACTGACTAACCTTGATTTCATGTAGCTTTGGCCAGGCTCTCTGAGATGGCGGCCATATTCAGATTCGGTGTATAGAGTACATGCACATTGCTTTAACCATATAACATAGGGCTGTGCACGTGCACGTACCTTTAGTTCTCTAATCAGCGATTCAGGGTCATTTGTTTTTGAAAGAAGTTTCTTGTATCTTAAAAGGTTCACCTGTATGAGGAAAATGATGTGATATTTATCACTTTGGGATAACCATTAAATAATTACATTAACTTACCAACCTAGGGCCCATATTCGGTTTACAAATCCACCCAGCACCTGACTGATTGTGTGGATGTTCCCAGAACCCTTCATGCCATTATGCAGGCCAAAAAGAATGTGAGCTCAATCTGGAACGAGACTGGGGAGGCTTAGGCCTACATTGTAGTTTAGACATTGTTCTTTCACAACACTGAACTAAATTATTTTAATGCAGGGTTTGTATGGATTGCTTTATTTGAAATTTAAGGACTTTATTAGGGCTTTTTAGAACCATTTATAACAATTTTTAGGACCTTCTAACATGGACACTCAAAAGCATTTGGGCGAGTCCTGGTTTTCCTCCTTTCCCGATCCAAACTTCAAGGAAAACAAACTCACAGTTCAGTTTGCAGTCTACCATTTTCAGAGCTGTTTTTTAGGACTTTGTAGGACCTTTAGACATTTTTTTAGTTCTTTTGAGTGTGTTACTAAAATTTGCTTTTCACAATTTGTGGAATTTTTTTATGACCGTACAAACGCTATGAATGAAGTGCGGTGAATATACAGTGAAAGCAGTTTTCAATAATACAAAGTCATGTAGCTGGCAGCTGGTGAAATTCACCATCTACTCTAGTTATTGGTGCCAACTACTTTACAAAAACAAAGTAAGAACCTGTAATAATTCAAAATAGTATGAAATGGAGAGATTTTGGTGTAACAGTTATAATTTCTCCAGTGACTTTGCAAAAGGTGCCAGCTATGTGAAAGCGTATTGAAAACCCTGCTACAGTGCCTGAATTATGTTTAGTAAACTTCAGAGTTTATTAATCTTGCACATATTGGTGGAAAACTACAACTGAAGACACTAGAGCAAAAACAATGTAAGTGACTATTGATAAAGTTCTCAATTCTCCCTAAGATATTCCTCTTTTCTCTTCATAACATTTGGGATATTTTAATTTTCATACAAAGTTACTTATGTTGTTTTTGCACTAGACTCTTCAATTAAGTGTGGTGTATAAATCACTACTGTGCTTTGACTGTGCCAGATAATACATGTGCCAAATGCAATTGAGTTTGGTGCAGTAAAAGTATGCTGTCTAAACCAGGCCTTATCAACAGCATTGTATCTTAATTAAACACAGGGCCTTTGAATTATACAAGTAATCATGATTGTTTTACATAATATTGATACTGTAGTTCTTCTCATTTTCAATTTTCCTTTTTGGATGCTTATTCTAGATATGATTTTGTATTCTTAAAAGCTTACCTTCCACTTTAATGAGTGTAGCCACTGATCTCTAAGGTATGCATTTGATGCCTGCATTGAGAAACCAACAAACCTTATTGTACTCACATAATATCATAGCTCCCAATTGACCCACCTCAAGTGGGTTAAACCCACATTTAAAAGATCTAAACCTGCTGACCCATCAGGGTCATGAAAAAACCTGCATTTGTGTTCAAATCCTGCATTTCTGTGAAAATTAGTTGAATGTGATCTGTTAACTGTGTATGCATCTTGTATCTTGTGGTATGGTACAGCAAGTTCCCCAGCCCTAGGACTGATCTATCAGAGATCATAATATTCTAATGCAGAAGTGTTGACCCATGTCCCACCTGTTAACTGTATATGCATCTTGTATCTCATGGTATGGTACAGCAAGTTCCCCTGCCCCCCCCTGGATGCACTTACCCTAAGTAGGACAGATCCATCAGAGATTGTTATCCTAATGCAGAAGTGTTGACCCGTGTCCCACCTGTTAACTGTGTATGCATCTTGTATCTCATGGTATGGTACAGCAAGTTCCATAAATCCACTGGGCTATTTATAAAAAGAAAGATTTATTAACAGGGCCAGGCCATAGTGACACTTAGAAGTTAACCGAGGTGAAATCAACAAGTGCCTTGAGCTACGGGATACATGTATAAGCTGCGTGTACAAGAGGGAGAGGAGTCTGGAGGCATGCCAGCTGCTCCTTTCTCACAACATTTGAATTATACCATGTTCTCAGAAATAGCATTCCTGTATTTAATGGGGCATTAATCAATCGTCAGGCAACTGTCTGTTTTTTTTCCCCTTGAAAGTGGACAAGTTTTAGAAATTTTAACCAAGGCAAAACCTGCAAAAACTCATAGGACTGTATCACTGAAGAGTACATACATATCACTTTGATGTGACACCCTATAATTTACTTATTATATAATAATTGAAAATGGAAGGAAAATTCCATCAACTTTGACAATTTTGATCAGCAAAATGTTATCAATGTGCATTTGTCTCAAAGTTAGTTTGCAATTCATCAACATCAGCGGAATGACATTTGATTGTTTGGCAATAATTATGCGTGAAACTGGATTGTCAATAACCATTACTTCAGAAGAAATTCATTGACTAATGCTACATGCATAAGAGTGGCCTATTACATGGATGAAAATTTTCTACACAACATTTTGAAGCTTAAAAAACTATAACATTTCCTTAATGAGAAATACATGTAACATGTCAGGTAATACAACTATAATTTTCTTGATTTGTTTTCAATGTGCACCTGCTACTTAGCTTGATAATCCTACTAATGCTCCATCTTCTTGTTGATGTATTCTGGTTCACAAACCATGAATCTATATAACCCTTGCCCACTGAAGATACTTACATAAATAAATATTGATAACATAAAATTTTCTAAGGCTCCATGGATTTATATAGATACATTTTCATTTGAAAACTGAATTTTGTGTTTACATGAAGTTCTATGCACATCCACAGAGAAATAATGTCAATTTGATCCTGAAAAGCAAACTTTTTGATGATGTCAGCAATCATTTTCAGGTTGATGAAATGTTTTTTGAAAACGGAAGCTTTTAAAAATGATTTGTCATGTGATCTCAGTCCTGGCTGGCAACTGATACACTTATAAAATCCAAAATGGAGGGCATATGCTCACATGGTACTAAAATAAATAAATAAATAAATGCAGGTTATTTATTGAGGGTAACACATTTACACAAAGTACTCTTCCATGTGGCCCTCACCACAACACCAGGATCACTACCCTACTCTTTTCGAGAAGTGTGTGGGTTCTTTTAAGTCCCCTAGGTGGACTAGACCAATGGCTTAATGTCCCTGTCCACGGACAGTGTAGCGAAAGAAGGTCACACAAATGTTCAACCCTCAGCAAGGCCTGAGATTGAACCCGGGACCTTCTGGTTGGGAGCCAGAGATCTAACCAACTGAGCCAACCACGCTCACGCAAAGTAGTAGTAGATTTCAAATGATAACAACCCTGTCTACACAGGTAAGTTTTTGGAAATAGTCTATTTTCAAATGAAAAGTTGAGTGGATGGGGTAAATTTTATGTTTTCAAGTAAAAGTGATCTCTATCCAGGATACGTCAACTGTCAAAAACTTCACATCTACCTAATTTTTGGAGCCAGTTGACAAAAACTCATAACATGACCATTCACATTATATCTAGAGCTTAAAGAGAAGAAGTGTTTGGTGTTCTTTTTTTCATAAACTTGAAAATTTTCATACAATCTGAAAATTTTGGTGTTTAAAAATTCAGTGGGACAAGTGACAAAATAGTACCACACAATCTTTCTTCTTACAGTATTTGAAATTTAAAAACCAAAAAATATTCCACAAAGATGCTATGCATTACAAAATAAATATACAATACTGCAAAATACAACAGCTGCCTTTAAAGTTAATGAGATCTACAGTGTAGAATGACTAAAAGAAATTACTGTTCAAACCTGATCATTATCACAAGATAAGACATCAAAAGGAAATAAATTATACTTGCATCCAGAAATTGATAATTATGAAATTTGATCTGAATATGCATGGCAGCATTGAATATGAATTCTTACAACATATTATATTATATATAATAAATAATAATTACAGTAACTGTAATGCCTACAGTTTAGTTATTTTGGTTTGTGGGATAAAATGCAACTTACATTATTACAATGAAATGAAATGCAAACAGACTCACTGCCAATCACAGAATAATCATTTGCATTAATATTGAATGGCTTCCAAGCTGTCAAACAGTGTTGGCTATGATCCCAGCCAAAATTCTTAAAATGCTTACAAAGGCAGTTGTTTCAAATTCTTTTGGTCAGGATTGCAGATCTTATCGTATTAGTTTGTACTGATGTGGCTGAAAATATAAATGCAATGGTGACAGAGTATGCTGTTTGCTGTTTGATATGGTCACGTAAAATATGCTCTGTTTCAACTATTTCACTGCAGACTCTTCAATATCAAAATACAGGTAGAGTATATGGCTATGTTACAGTAAATACTTCCACATAGCTCGCACTTTTATTGGAAGACAATCATGTCCAAAACTAATTAAGTATGGGGTGCAGCTCATACATGGGTGTGCGCTTGTAGCTCTAAGGGGATTTTCCCCCAGAATGTAGTTGTACATTTAGGGTGTTGCCCACATGTGAGTGCAGCCTAGCTACATGTACATGTATATGCAGGTAATTACAGAATATAATAACTAGGCAAACACAAGGAAAAAATTAATAATAATTCTTTATTAAAATAATAAATATTTAACAAGTAATTAACAAACAATATACATCCATGTATGTAGTTCAAGGATTGATAATTTAACAGCTGCAATATTTTATTTGCCTGCCACTAATAAGCATATATAAGAGTACTATTTGAGGCATGCCTTAGCACAATAATTACATGTCATCTTAGACTTGGAAAAAGGGAATAA
>JANVCK010222606.1:0-10383 GCA_026546655.1 Epizoanthus illoricatus | reverse complement strand
TCACGCGTCCAGCCGTGCTCTCGGGGAGGATCGATGAGCGGAGACCGGACCCGAGAGTCGGCTGGAAATCGAGCCTACATTGTTTGCTGCCTGGCCACTGCTGAGGGTGGCCAACCGTCATCATGAACACTGTGGCCAACGTTAACTGTCAGGCTAAAGAGTGTGATAGAATGTAGGAACTTATCCAGCTGAGAGAGCCTGGTTGTTGTTTTATTTTCATAATCTTAAGTACCCAGTGGCTAAACTATGTACACACATCCATATAGTTGGTCCTGGAAACAAGACTTTGAGACTTGCTGTCTAGACTGTTCAAAGAATACGGGAAAACGGTCATATACTTGAGTTACAAAATAATGTGCTGATTGTGTGTGGTATTGCAAAGAAACTATTAGCTAATGTAATCAATAACAAAACTGATAATTGAATGACTAAATTGTGTTGAAAAGATGTCATTGATAGTAGGATCAGTTGAGGAACGTACACGTACCTGCGCTGTGCATGTCATCTGTATGAGTTTGAATCATGCTACTTCTTGAAGTTAATATGGTACATGTATCTTTATGAGTTGAAGACATGCTAACTGTCATCAATGAAAACTAAAACAAAGTAATATCTGATCATGACCAGTGGTGGCTGATGGTGGCTGACGATGGTCAACTACAATGTATGGTTGATTGGTTTCGGTCAGCCATTTTTCTCTTCAGCTATCAGGATGGCATACCATCGAAACTTGTGCACATCAATGTTTGAACAGGGCCACAGTATTGCACTGATTATAATTACAATTAAATGATATTTTCTGAATTTTCCCCATTTCCCTTTTCCCATAAGTTTTAAAGCCACTTTTTTCACCATCAACTCAGGCCAGTAATCTACTAGTACCAGGCCCTGTATGTGTTATTGTTGTTGTTGTTGTTGTTATTATTATTATTATTATTATTATTATGATTATACTTGTTTTGCTAATGTTATTATGTTATTATAATTAATTATGCTTTAGGACCCCTTTGAAAATCATGATTATAAAAGGGCTTCCTAGTAAAACACAGCCTACAACACAGGTTCCCCTTATTTGGACAGAGCCAATTAATTGGTAACCAAATTGACTTTGATTTTGTTTGTTTTACTTTATCACCATGACTAAAAACTAATAGACCTTGTATTAGAAAAGGTATTGAAAAGCAATGATCATCATCAGAGAGGTTAAACTCTGACATGCTAGCGGCAACTGAAGACAAGTGTGGATGGAAAGTTAGGAGAAACACATGAAGAAAAATCCAAACTGCCTCAGAGCAGGAATCAAACCCACAACACCCTGATAACATGGCAGGTGCTCTAACCACTGAGCTACTGAGGCATCCACAGTGGCAGAGGGAGAACTAGATCAACTCTTGACAAATTCTAAATTCTCAAAATCAGCCTCTCACCACTTACTCACATTCCTCTTGGAGATGCGAATAATTTGCACTTGGTAGTTGTCATGTAACACACATCAGACCGTAGACAACCTTAACAGTAGATGTAATGATCTCGGATGATGATCATACATGTATAGGTCGAAACATGCTAATATAATTATCACATTGAAAATTTGTTTATGAACTCTTGTAACCCGGTCAGTAAAGATTCAAAGCATTTCTGGTTTTTAACTATTAACTGTGATGCTGGAATAATGATGTCTGAGCTATTAGAATGTGAGAAATCTTCACTGAATTATCACACAGTCAAGCTGTTGTGTCATAGTTTGTGAGTCTAGATGCAGCACCCAATCTTCCCAAACATCGCTTGAGAGTCCCCTCCCAGGTGGAGCCTAATCTGTGCACTTACTCTGCTAGTACATGTACTCCATCAGGCTGTACAATGTAGTACATATATCTCATCACTGCAGTGATGAATATACTCGGTAACAGACTGTATATTATTGTCCCTGCAGCCAGACGTGCTTGTTTCTCAAGAGAGGAGCCAATCAGCATGCAGTGGATGAAAATGGAGAGGTATGACACATGACATAGGATTTAAGTCAATGAATGTAGTTTTTTTCAAGCATTGATAGTATTTTAAATTCAAGTTTAACTTTTTTGTAATGCATTGGTATTAATTTGTATTTTTAAACTGTTTTAAACATATTCATTGTGAATGTATATGTTACACATAGCCCTATAAATCCAAGCCATCTACGTGTTAAATATTTGGGTTCCCCCATTTAAATATAGTGGCCACATTGTTTTGCTTTTATATGGATTTCATTGTACCATGATAAAAACATTGCTTTCAGCCAATCACAGCACATGTTATATCATTTAATTTGTAGTGATGTTTCCTGTGTTGTCATTCGATCTGTTGGTTCTTGAAACAAAGAGGACTTTTCAAATCGTAGTTCAGTGGTACATTTACATTTCAATGGCAATATTTACAAACAAGAAACATTGCTATAACAGGTGTAACTTTGTCAGTTTCACCCGTAACAGGCACACTCATTCACTTCTGAGTCACTACTTGTGACAATCTCTGATGTTTACAGATGTTGTAACATGTACTTGTTACGATTTGTACACCTGTAACTGGTTTTAAGTATTACGGGTTCAATTGAGAACCTGTACATAATTATGGTCCCTATGCTATATATGGGTTCTCTCTCCAGTATCTATGTGACCTCAATTTTATCAGAATGCAATCCTGTTTCTTTTTGAGATCAAACAACAGCCTCCTGCTAGGGTTTCGACCAAGTAAATATCAGCAACACTTGCTAAGAGGGTCTCTTGGCTGCCATGCGAAAAATGCAGAACATGCTTGTGGCTGCAATTAGGAACATACAAATATCATTAGAAACATTGAAACATTCAGTTAAATATTTTCTTTTTAAGCTTTTTTTAAGATTTAGAAAGATAGCATAATAATGTTGGATATTATCAATCAGTTTGCTAAGTTTGTGTATTTTCCTAGGATCCTCTTACCATTGCACTCAAACAAACCAATGCTGACATTGTCACGCTGTAAGTATGAGTGATTCTGCTTGTAATTTTTAAGAATTATAAATCCAAACTATTATAATTGTGGCGATGTTGCAACAACATTTTTAGCATCTTTGTCTTCCTGGAACTAATATCCATGGAAACAGGGCAGGGCAGAACTTCCTCATTTGTTTTCTTGGTTGTTCTACTAATCCCACTGACTCGTACCCATCCCCAATCTATCTCCTTCCTTCCTCCCTCTCCTTCTCTCTCACTTTCCATTAGGCTGTGTGTACATGTAAATGGAGAAATATAACCCTCCTAGAAGGGCCGCCCCAATCTATTACTTAAAAAAATACTTATCTTATGGTGACTCACCTTAGGGGCTTTTCAGCATCATGGTATAAATTGTAAATTATAATTAATCAAAATGAACTGGGTCAAAAACCCCATCTGGCAGGGAGGTTGGTCAGATGGCTATTTACACCAGTGTGATTGGCGGGCAGAGGACTCAAACTCGGGACCTCTAGGTTACGAGTCAGTGCTTCAAACTGCTCGGCCATGCTTCCTCTGTATTGTGTTTCCCCATTCTGTTTACATGTAAACTAGGGTCATCCTAGTACTGGGGGGCACCCTGAGGTATCTTTTGTTTCTTTCATGCATGTAAACAGTCGAGGCAGCCTATATTTTTAATTGTTCAGCAGCTTCCTGGCTCACATTTCACTAAAAACCTCAAGAACAAAGGCTTCCTGCATTGTAACCATTTGGAGTCTGTATTCAGTGGCCTCACATTCTAGCTGTTAAAAATATTCAGTGTACTGTGAACAAGATAAGATCGGATAATAACTTTATTTACAAGGGTTACACCGACTACCACAAAGATAATAAAAGATGGCCCTTAACAACAATTCATAAAATGTAAAGAAAAGTATAAAACAACAACAGATCTAATGATATTTTGCAGTTTTTGGATGACAGAAATAAAAATATCTAAGATAATAATTATGGGCAAATCAAGAGATATGAGAATTCACTTTGGGTAAACAATAACTCAAACTCTCACATTTGGTAGACTGACTCATATTCATGGTGTAATTGAGATATCCCTTCTTGGTGGGATTGCTTGTAAAGGGGAGTTATCTTCTAATGCTTCTAGCATGGTGACCCTTCAGAGAGGGTGACCCTACATGTATCTCCATGTAATAACAAGACACATATTTTGCCCCTTAGAGACAACTGGGTATAAATAATTAGATGACATGAAATGACATGTTAGAGACATGAAATTACTTATTATAATATATGATAATAATTATTAAATTGATATGTATATCAAACAGGAAGGGGTTTGTATCTGAGTGCCAGCTAAATGTTAGCCTCAGTGTTATGTAACAAAGTTGGAACTATAAAAAGGTATATTTCAATAAAGTTTGTTATACATGCTTGTATACATGTACACAGCTATCTTGAACTATATGACTGTACATGTATGTAAACATAAACAAATCCACTAAACTTGAAAGCTAACTACATCTTAGGTTTTGGACTTAGGTTTATCACTAGAATGTCAATAATTTAGCTCTGATTCTATGTACTGATTACATACAATTAAGTCAGTACAAGTTTTTGTGATTTTTGCTTAGAAAAAATCAAATGTTTCAGTTAAACATTGTACATTATTATTTTCTAGTTTGGGTTTTCATGTTGTTTGTTTTGCAGGCTAAGAATTGCCCGACTCAATGATGAAATGAAGGAGGGTGACGAACTAATGATTGGCATGGCTAGTAAGTGTTAAACTCTACATAAAAATAATGTATATGAGAGGTCTGGCAACAACTTTGTAACATGTTGAAGTGTTTTAACATTACACATGTTACAAAAAGTAATTTGGCACGAAGGACTAATACACAACCATTAACCTTAGTTCTGTAATTTACAGTTTCAATTTGTTTCAAACAAAATAATTATGAGTTTCTTGCTTGTACATGTACAGTGTTGTGTCCTTGGAAAGATAAATCGCAGGAAATCATAGGAAAAGTTGAAAAATTAGAATTTTTCTAAATACTTGTGCTTACAATATTTAAAATATACAATAATTTAATACTAGTACATGTATGTAAAGCAGTAATGTATAAGTTGTAGTATTGCTTACCAAAATTGTTTGTTTGGAGGGACACCTGACTCAGTTTTGCTTTTAGTTCAATAGTGTTTATTTAATAATTGAATAAAGTTTCTTTTGTTTATCATTTTAATAATAAACTTCTTTTCAGGTGATGTAACCTTTACAGATGTGTTTAGAGACTTCTCCAACATGGCATCCATGGATCCTGAGAGATTAAAGAGGAATTTTGACCCTGACAGACAATCAAATGTTTGAGTCTCACAGAAATATTATTCAGCAATAAATTTATAATAATTGTACAAAATAATTTAGAATTCTAGGAGCATTTTTATAAAATAGTTACTTGATTCAAGGTACATGTATCTTGAATTAGAACCTTTTGTATCGTCATGGCAAAACAATTTGGATCATACTTGATATCTTATAAATTTAATATACTAGCTACATGTATCACTCTTGGTTTTTAGTCATCACTGTCTTTAAAAGTATCAAGTTTGGCTTTATACAGTATCTCATTTCCATTTTGAACACTGATGTAGTATGTACTTACACTACAATTGCTGCATGGTACATGTATACAATGGATAGATATATTCAGTTAAAGTAGTTTGCTGTACATGACAGCTGTATTACATGTACTATGTCACAGATTCAGACCAGATCACACCTGGACTCAATTAAATTCGAATTAGTTAAGTGCAGTTCAAAAATCATAATTAAGTTAGCTATACTCAAGGTAATAGCCAAGTTGGCCCACTGTCCATGCTTTTTGATTGCTAGTATAGACCTCCACCTCCCAGGGGGGGGTACTCCTACACTTCAGTGGGTATATACCACCTGATAAGGTTTGGTTTTTGAGCTGTTTTGGGCTGAAATACATATTTGCTGTTTTAGTCTGGAATAGGGTAGGTTTTGACAGAAAAGTACAATCTGAATGACACATATTCATTTATATTATTTCAACACTCAAATCAAAAGAGAGAACCAACCAAAATGAAAAATGACACTTGATTAGATACCACAACTAAGACAATATAATCTTGGTTCTGTAGGCCATACTATCAGTATATATCGCAAACGAAAACCTGACTGAAACAGGGTAAGGAAAATCTCTTCTTTTGATCTGGAATAGGGTATTACAGGGTTTGATGTTCATCAGACAGCACACATCAACCAAACATTCTGGTGAGGCCCCCCCTCCCGAGATCCATCTATAGTGGACAATTGCAGATAAAGATATTGTTAAAGGAAACCTTGGCTGAAGAACACTACTGTCAAATGAAACTTTAATATTGCCTTAGTCCAGATTGACAATTTAAAGTCGATTATTCTGTTCACAAAGCTAACACCAAGCAATTTAGGTTGACTTTTTCGTGCTTTGAATTCCCCATGCACTGCCATCTTGAAATATGACGTAGTTGTGTTGTTCACTTTCATTGTATTTCACCAAGAGTAGGCGTGGCACAACAACGCAACTACGTCACATTTCAAGATGGCGGCTCATGGGCAGTTCAAAGTAAGAAATAGTCAAAGTAAATTACTTGGTATTAGCTCTGTGAACAGAATTATTGAATTAAACTGCCAATCTGAACTAAAGCAATACCAAAGTTTTATTTAAGAGCAAAAGTGTTTCCTGTAAACATGGACACAAGAGGAGTGCTACTTGGTGGATGTCATTCTGCGCCTGGAAACAGAATAGCCAGAATATTTTGGAATAGGAATTATATTCTTATTCCAGTTTATCCCAAACTAATGCAACCTAAGTGAGAAACTGATTACCATGTAGTTTTTAGACGTGAGTGAGAAACTGATTACCATGTAGTTAATAGATCAGGTCTAAAATACATGTATATTCAACGTGTTTGCATTGTACATTATTTTCAAGAGATGATTTTCAAGACTTTACAAGCACAAAAGGGGTTTGGGGTAAGAGTGTAGCACCACCAAATGTTACCAAACTGGTAGGCTTATAGAGAGCTGTTGGGCTTATAGTCCAGAAAGTGCATACCAACCTTTTGTGAGCCAGTAGCAACTGGTAGCTCACCCCTCTACTCAAGTCACTGGCCAGCCCCTAAACTTGCATACATGTACAGTCATTATTCAGTCATAAATAAACAGATGTGGGAATAAGAAGTAACACATGTATAATTATTTGACTATATATAACTGCTTCTGTTTTCTTCTGATTTGTTTAGTCACTACAAAGGAGTGAAGGTAGTAAGTACGGCGGGGTTTCGGAAATATTAGATTTTTTCATAAAGAAACTGAGACAAGGCAGTGTGTTCGCAAATGTTCATATTCCAGGCTTCAGGTTAGGAATTTGTTTGGAGGGTCCACCAGATTCATTTGACAAGTTGCAATTGGCTTGATCTATTTTTACATAGTTTGACAGCTGTCAATCATAGAGTAATAAACAAAAAAACTCCAGAACTAACAAAAATCAAATAACTCATAATTTTTTATATTTTTCAAGTTTCCTTGCAGATATGAATGTAAAATTGAAATTGGAAAATTGGAAATTGTATGTTAATTTATGCATTATGCATGATTTTTTGTTTTTATGCTTAATGTTTCATAAATTAATTCCATTTGGTTTGAACTTCTTGGATTAACTCGTCATCAGGTAAATTACAAAAGAATAATGAACAAATCACATTTTGAATTTCCCTCCAAACAGCCACCTGACCAAAATAGACCAATCTGAATGCCCGAAATAGCCCAAAAGGTAATTTTTGAATGCTCATATCTCTTGAACAATGAAAGATATTGACTTGCAATTTGGAATATGAACATTTGAGAACACACTGCTTTGCATCATTTTTTTAATAAGGAAATTCAATTTTTAAACCCCACATAGAACAAAATGTTGTTAACCCTATCCAGACTGGGCTTTTTTGGTCTCAAATAGTTTTGGGGGGAGCATAATTTTTAAATTATTGAACAGATTGTAACGAAACTTGGCAGGAACATCAATTGGACCATGGTCCACAAATTAGTGCCTTAATTAACCAACTATTATTGATGACATCATCATGACGTTATTTGATCGCATTTTAACACGTTTTTGTGATTTTTTTCATAAGTCAGCTAAATACATAGACAGTGATACCAAAACTGACATTTGATTGAGTTAATGGCATACTGTTAGATAATTCTAACTACAAAGCCTTACAACCGGTCATGATGTAATGATGACGTCATTTCTTTGCATAATTTTTTCATTTTTAATCTGCTTCTTTTGGACGGTAAAATTGTTACCACTCTTTTTCTTATATTCAAGAACTCCAAGCTTAATTTATACTGTATATCTGTAATATAATGCAGTTACTTACAATGACATCATATGATAATTTTATTACAGTGACGTCAAAATCGCATATTTATATCATGCACAGACTTCATTCTATGGAGGCCGCCATATTGAAAAATCCCACAATGCATCAATGATCATGCTACCCAGAAATCATCACATGCCCTTCTATTTCTTATATTGCACTAAACATCAACAGTATAGCAAAGTAATATGGATAAATGTATCCATATAAACAAATTGTAGTATTTAACGATCACTTCATAACATTTATAAGAAAATGCATTACCATAGCAACAAAACAAATGCTGTTATCTTAATTAATTGCTTGCTGTTAAAAAATTGCTATATTTGTTCAAGTATTGTCTCTAAATAAATCTATTTCACAAAAAAGTATTTTGTTTCTCAAAATGGACCAATTCTGGCATTGTAATGAAACAAACCTAAAACACCCACAATGCCTTGCAGTTGGAACAATAAATTAAAATATGTGCAATAAACTCAAAATAAGTATGACTATTAATCTAAAACATCTTTTCAAAGTGTCATTGCATAAACTTGTCCATTTCCGACTCTTAAATTGGGCTAAAACGATTCACAACGAAAGTGAGAAAAGTGATGTTTAAAATGATGGTTGCCATGGCAGTGGGCAAATGACTATGTTATTGAAATTCACCGTAAATTGTTCCCCAGAAAATTTGAGGAAAAGTCACCAAATTTGGTGTTTCTATCATATTCTGCTGAAGCATAACACCCAAAGAAACGAGTGGGAGCCCTCCCCCCAGTCTGGATAGGGTTAAATAAAAAGGATTATAGAAATATGTTTAAATTTAATGACAAAAATATAATTAATATACAGTATTACCACGAGCTTGTAGGATTATGCAGTGATGTTACTTGTATTTTAGTTAATAGTTAATAAATTATATTTTCTGACAGAAAACTATTTTTCTCAATATCAAACTTGTTTAAAAGGTGAAAAATGTTAAGGGTGTGTACATGTATCTGCACCAGGTTTATAGCACAGGCCACTTTTCACAGATTGCGTTCACAGGTCACAGCTTAGAAATCTTAGGGTCAGATCAAGGGTTAAAGTGCATGTTAGGGTGACCTGTAACCTTGACCTGTGAGGTGACCTTTAATAAGTGAACTGTACTTTAAACAGGTCTACTGACCTAGCCTATCTGTTAGTTAGATGTAGTTTCCTGGCCATCTATTCTGTGAATACTGTAGTTGTTGGTTTTGGAAAATAGTACAATTTAATTAGTATTCCATTTAGGTGAAAAAGCAGTGATGGTTTTTAGAGATGGAGGGAGCAACAACAGGTCTACTTATCTATAGCCTATCTGTTAGATGCCCTGTATGCAGATATCCTGGCCAATTTTGCTAAATAAACAAATTGCCTTACTGATGAAACTTAGAACATTTTTAAAAATAACTTTGCTTGCTTCTGTGTGATTACAGCTTAAAGGAATCCTGAAGTGAAAACACTTTGCTGATAAAATGAAAGAACTTGTTTCACTAAATTACTCTGTGAAGTTTTTAGGGTCCAAACCATCACACCAACGAGAATGAAGTGAAGACTTTTCCCCTATTTTTGCACTTCAACACTTGCATGTATGGGCCCACGATCTTGGATTAATGACATCAATGAGTTACCGCTCCCAGGCCCTTTGCCATCTTGTTTGTTTTGATAGGTGGACCATCCGACTGTCCATGGACTGGGCCTGGGAATGGCAACTCACTGGCGTCATAATCCAAGATGGCAGGCCCATGATTTTCGAAGTGCAAAAATAGGGAAACGTTTTCGCTCCGTTTTCATTAGTGTGATGTTTTGGATCCCAAAAACTTCACAGAGTAATGCAAATTAGTAAGATTAGATCGTACTTCGAAATCAGGTGGTGGAGTGTGTGCTTATGTTCGAAACACACTTAGGGTGAAGATTCTCCGGGATATCTCGTTATCATCATCCAATGGTTTCCAACAACTGTGGTTTAGTT
>JANVCK010222384.1:0-10385 GCA_026546655.1 Epizoanthus illoricatus | reverse complement strand
TTATTATTATTATTATTATTATTATTATTATTATTATTATTATTATTATTATTATTATTATTATTATTATTATTAGAAGCAACAACAGAACACTATGCAACAGCAACTAATGGCAATGATGCAACAACAGACACAACAACAGTTTCAGCTCATGTTTGGAATATGGAAAATTAGAAACAGTTAAAGGGGAACTGAGCCCTAACATTGATTCATGCCCAATAAAGTACTCACGTTCTGATGCGTGGTCAAATATCACGTCCTCGAATTGCACATAGAAATAATAATAAGAAATAATAAGAAATCTTGTTGTGTTATATTCACAAAGGAAAACAAGGTCAGATTCTGTTCCTGAGGAACAGAAACAAGTAGCGCACGAATTTGGGGGGCAGTCTGGAGATTTCTAGGCCTACTGGAAACAAAAAAGACTTCATCAAGAAAAGAATGAGTCCCACTATGTATGTATGCTAGTGCGCAAAACCACAATCTTATTCTGCGTGATTAGGTTTCTTGCAATCCCTTAAAGATTTTGCCAGCTAATGATTTTCATGTAGGAAATATATTAGTATATAATATATGTTATATATTATTTGTTTCTAAATGTATGACATATAAATTATATATATTGTTAGTATAACCCAGCACGTCCCATGTAGAGCCCCCTCCGAAAACAGAAGAGCTTTTTGGTGATGTTAAAGTCTCCATTCTTTTCCATTGCCTCTCATATTTCCTTCAAGGTTCGCACAGGATTACAAGAACCAGGGATCAAAACTGTTCAAAGTGCACAGCCAATCGAAAACAATCCACCAAAAGATGAACTTCTTCAAAACAAGTATATTCATACATCATCACTGATGTCACTTATTTTTCAACTCAAATGTGTCTTTTTCCAGAAGTGTATTTACTGATGACATAATATTTATGACAATACAGAATAACAAAATTCAATGACTTTTCAAGGAGTTTGTCCCCAAAATCTAGTTTTTCAAATCCTTGAATTTTCGTCGACCAAATGCAAGAACTTTCAAGGACCATTGCAAACCCTGTTCCTTCTACTTCTCTTAAAACTACCACCATAATCCTAACCCACCCTTCCATGTCTTTACTACAATTACTCCTAAAAGAAATGTGAAGTATGTACCTAACACTGGAGGTACCTTGCTTTAACTTATACATTTCCAACTTTGTTGGTAACTTTGTATCAGCGAAACGCTCACAACATACACTTTCCCAACATTTTTACTAATAACACTAACACACACACTGGGAAGTCCTTTTAATTAATCATATTTAATTAATTAATTTTAGTAAACTAATCTGAAGCATTTTTTCTAATCTCGAATTTCCCCTAAATCTAGAGAATAAACCATGGACAATATCATGAAGCAACTGAACACCATACAAATGGAAAAATAGAAAGCTCTTCTGAAGCGACTTAATAAGAATATGACGAAAAGCAGTACACCAGAAAGCAATGAACAAAACATACTAACTGCCAACTTTTTTCGAACAGGCCCGTGCAAGCAGTTACCAGGTAGATGACAACTTTTTAATAAACATCGACACTAACAACGTCGAACAACCTAAACACGGATTTAAAAGAAAAAATGACGAGAATGAAAACAAAGAGGAGGTTAAAAGAGAAATAATGGACTATACCAACAAACTTAAACAAATTGAGAAACAAGAAAGAGAAGTGCGACAAGCCGAAAAAATACCCTAAAACAAAAATAAAAGAAAACAGACAAGGATTATTCGCATAAAAACCGTATGCATATAATACTTTAATACATTTGTATTACAAAAACTTCAATATTATTTTCCAAAAATTGTAATATACAAGCTTGAGAGTATATATAGTTATAATATAATATATTTTGTACTCATTCGCATTATGCACCTATTTACATATATTAATAATATAATAAAAGTTTTGAAACTACTTTGTTTGAATATTATACATCTACTATACATATTATATCACTATAATACATTTATGAACATAAAGATACAATATATCAGAACAAAAAAATTCTTAATAAAAATCTTACATCTATTCAGCAATATAACAAATACAAATCCTAAATCTTATTTTGCACAGACATTTGATTTACAGATATGAAAGAAAGCAGTCCATAAAGAAAAACAATTCAACCACAAGAAAATACAAGAAGACAAAGAAAAATACTGACCATGAAGGTAGCCAACCCAAAAACAAACCAGAATTAACAGGTAATGAAACAGCAAACCAAACAACAAGAAGCTAACAAATTTCCTATATGTGTTAGGTATGAACCCCATAAATGCTGTACTCAATAAACAAATAAGATCAAAAGAAAAAAACAACTACACATGGATCACAACAAAAGGAAAGGGAAAAGCAACAACTGCACCCTTAACACCACGAAATCGAACAATCAATCGCCTTTGTTCCAAAATAGAAAACAACAAAAGTGACTTTTTCAAGGAAAGAAAGAAAGTAACAACCACAAATTTTTAAAGGAAAAAATACAACAGAGCCCACATGTACAACTATTGCCAACAGAATATCGACAAAATATAAATAGAAAACAAGAAAAATTAGATCTGAAATATATCAACTACAGTAGAAACCAAGTGCCACAACATATACTTAGAGAAAAGAAAGTCATAAGCATAAGAAAGATTAATCAATGCTAATAACTAAAGACCAAGCTAACCTACTAAAAATTAACTATAAAACTGAGATACAACAAATACAACAAATTACACATATCTATAAACCATATGACACTTCAAACCCCATGAAATCCTAAATCATCTAGGAAAACCAAATTTCAATTTCCATACTATAGAGTATGTGCATAATAAATACAACCATTTAAACACCATAATTAAATCAACACAAAACTACAAGAAAATCTCAAATTTGAACCCAACAAAACCAACATCAGCCAAACCCAATTAAACAAAATCAAAGATACCGCAAAAACCCTAATCTAATTCTAACTAAAGCAGACAAAAACCTTGGATGGACTTTAATACCCCTAAACTGGTACCTAACAGAATATAACAGACAACTGCAATCGTTAGACACTTATAAACTTATTAAAACACTAGATATAACCACTCTAAATAGTACAGCAAACCTTTTTCTCAACAAACAGATTTCCAAACTTCCTGAAAGAAAATGACTAAGTGAAACTAACTAACTCAACGCAACTTTCTAGCATACAAATAACATACATGAATTTACTCCCGAAAGTACACAAACTACATGATACAGCATCACCCAGTCAACTCACTGACCTAAAAGGCAGACCTATCATAACCGCACACAGTTGGATCACATTAAACCCCTCTAAAATTCTCAGCACAGAACTAACCTCCCTAACAAACAAATATCTAACCTTTTTTTAAACAAACAACTTTGAACCCCCATTAATAAACAGTTCTAAAGCATTAATAGATAAATTAAATACAATTCTAATAGATAGTATCAGCAATTTTGAACTACCTTTGATTTCTCATCTATCTGCACAAACATAGCATACAAAGATACAGTTACATGTACCACAATCGTAAACACATGCAAACAACTCAAGCTAACAAATGAATATAGAGACTTCCTCTTAAATCTCAAAAACTTCATTTATTATAAAAATGACAAGATTACTTTGAAACTGGAGAAACTATAAGCAAACTAAAGAAATTACAATGGGAAGCTAACATAGCAGACAGATAGCAGACCACACACTCCTCAACTCAGAATTGAATGCTTTTACTGAACTCCAACAAAATAACCCTAATAACCACACTCTATTCTTCAGCTGATACATTGATGGACTTATAACCAAAAAAACACAGTGGTTGGAGCAAAACTCAGCTCTGTATGTGCTGATAATGGATCTTAGTACATTTATAAACCTAACAAGTGAATAGCACTTTTCGCACACTCTGATTGGTCAACAAAAGGTGAATATCCACCATTAGCATATACCCAACCAGTGAATAGTGTTATTCACCCGCTGTGATTGGTTCACAGGGAGGACAATTTAAGAAGGATGGTTCAGGAAATGGAAAGAAGGAACTGCAAAGGAATTAGTGGAATTCATTGCGATGAAATGATAATTCAGTAAGGAATTGTACATGTAGTTTGTAAACGAACTGGCAAACTAGTAGGTTTTGAAGACCTTGACATTTCCAAGGAAATAACTAATGATTGTCAATTTTATACAGGATGAACATTATCCTTGTGAAAGTGAGTCTTCAGACTCTGAATCCAATGAAAATTCTTCCAGTGATCCATCATCAAGTGAAAGTGAATCAGATGGATATTCAGTGAGTAAAACGGAGTTAAAAGCAAAAATGGTTTGCCAGTTCTTTTTTCCTTCTGTTGAAGGCGACTTCTCTTGGCCTGTAGCCAGTTTTCCAATATGTTGCATGAACAATGAAAAACTTACAGTATTAGTTTGGAAAGTAATTGAAGTACTTTCTAAACAAACATAAAAAATAAAATTATTCAAGTACTCTATGATGTTTGTGATGGCTCTTCTTACTGTCATGCATTTTTTTCGCAAATCAAATGTTCAAAACTGGGTGTGTTTTAACCCATACAATAATAATGTACCAATATGGTGGTTATCGGATTACCCCCACCTGATAAAACAGTTGAGAAATTTCATTGTTAATTCAGGCAGAAACATGAAATGGTCAGAACAGAAAATAAAATCCCAGCATCTCATTGATGTCGTTGAACGAAAACAAACAAAACTGCGATGGAAGCACATCAAATTGAGTGCAAGGACAAAAATGTCTGTAAAACGAGCAGTGGAAGTATTTTCATATGTGAGGGTAGCTTTCCTCTTTAAAATAATGAATAATAGTACAGGGATCGATCCTTCTAGTTACAGAGAGCTTATTAAATTTTTTTTATATGTTTCAGAAAGTGGTATCAGGAGATCCAAAGCACAATGCCTGAAAAGGGCCAGCGTAAAGTTCACTGGAAAAAATTCATTACACAGAGAACTGAAATCGATCAGAGCATTTTGGGGGTTAGTGCAGTACATTCAAATTAATCATCCAGATTCTAACATTCCAACAACGATGTGCTAAGATGATGTGGAAAACTACTCCTTACAGCGTGTACGCATTGCATCAGGTCAGCCTACTGTTCTGCAGTATTTCGAGTGTGCAGCAACGTTAAGTACAGACCTATTACTAACAGAATTTGGTGATTTAAATGACAGTATTGGCTCATATGATCCAGTTTCTTCACCAAATGCAGTTAAAATACCTTTACTATAAAGAAGAAACAAAACGAAATGTTCTTCAGCACCCAGTTCTCAGTTTTGCTCAGAACCAACTGATACAGATTATTCATTTCTTCCCCTCACAGTCACACAATGTACTTTTGATAAAGCACAGAAACTACAACTTTTACCACATGCAAAGCAAACTCTAGACTATATTGATTTATCAGCTTCATCTTCAGATTATTGTACAAGCCATGAAGAATGAAGTGAACTCTCAACACTTTGTAGAATTTGTTTCCTGTTTTGATCATGGACTCAGGGTGTACTATTTTAACAAAGATTGCTGGAGTGAAACTCTTTAACAACAGTACTAATAGCACTGAAAATGAACAGTAACTTAAGAACGTTGTGGAACAGTATGCTGACCAAGATGCATGTTGCTGATACAGATGACCAACTATCCTGTGATTTGCTTTTTTTGTTTTGTTTTTGTTTTGTTTAATAGAAGATGTGTAACTTATTTGGTAATGATGGTCTTGGTTCAAGTGCTCAGCAAGAAATTCTGCAATACGAAAGTTGCTAAAGAAATGTGACATACTAGCAGAACAAAATACAAAGACTGTTCTAGCTTCAACAGACAAATCTTAGAGTAAATGCCATGGCTGTGACCAGCTGGGCCACTGGGTCAAAGACTGCCCCAAAGGTTATGACAAAGAATGGCCCAGCAAACAACAGTGTTTCAAATGTGCACAGCTTGGGCATTTTAGAAGAGATTGTCCCTTCCAAACTACACGAAAAAAGTCAACATCTCCCACAATCTGTAGTATGAAGTCCAAAGCTAAGTCTGAGAAAAAGATGTGGTACCACCCAACAACTGCCTTGCCTAAAATGGTTGCTCTGTTAGATAGTTGTGATCTACAAACAAATGACACGTATGTGTCCCTTGCAGTTGATAATTCAAATCCCACAACAACAAAACAACGGTCAGATCAATGGTTCAATTACCGAAAAGGTAGAAGCAATGGAAGCAAAGCTGCAGTGAGTTTAGGGTGGCTTAGTAAGCCCCTTATGGAAAGTTATTGGGAGCAACTAAGAAAAGGAAGGGTGGAGAGCACAAATCCAGAAACTGACTGTAAAAATGAACTGGTAATGAAATGGGGATCTATGTGTGAGAATAGTACAATGGTGACATACATTACTCAGTTCCTTTCCAGAATGTATCCCAGAAACAAAGTTAGTGAGACTGGGGTTCATATTGGTAATGATGAGAATGGAACTCCATGGTTAGCATCTTCCCCCGATGGGCTAGTAAAGATTGAAACAATTGCAGATGGCGCAGGAGTTATAGAGATTAAGTGCCCATTTATGGGAGGGAAGCCAGTGCCATACAGGAATGTCTGTGTTAACCATATTCCACAAATGGAAATGTATTCTACGAACACAAAGTGGTGTCATTATGTTGTATGGAC
This sequence comes from Epizoanthus illoricatus, assembly GCA_026546655.1. NCBI lineage: Eukaryota > Metazoa > Cnidaria > Anthozoa > Zoantharia > Epizoanthidae > Epizoanthus > Epizoanthus illoricatus. The sequence goes on along the minus strand of JANVCK010222384.1, from coordinate 3,685 downwards.
CCCAGTCGGTTATACTGTCTACCTTGTACAAAGAGATGACAATTACATTTCTGACTTGCTTAGTTATTTGAAGCAATTTGGGACTCTGCTGGTGCCAAAGAAGGAACAATACCCCTATGGCAAGCTGATGCGCTCAGTTTAAAGAAAAGAGCTGAAAACATTTCCAGAAACTGTCACAAGCTTTCATCTGTTTTGGAATCATCAAAAGGAATGTAACAGCAACACAAAGCCATAAATGTAAAGGCTGGAAGGGATGGAAGTGCAAATTGAATCCCTATGAAGTACGACTAGAAAGGCTAGAGAATAAAAAGTCTGTAGCTACCAAGCCACAGACTTCTTATCAGTCATATACTTGGGGCTCTAGGGGACTAGGAAATAGTTGCCACCAAGACACTATTCTCGAATTTTTTTATCATCCTTTCAGGCATCAAATTGTGATATCTGATAATTCTGGAAGAGGAATGAGCATCTTAGAAGACTGTTTCAAATTAAGGTAAGATGGAGAATTTCTTGATAGCAAAGTGAAACTGTGGAAGTGGCTGCGAGATGAAACTGACAATGGGCAGACTTACTATGCATTTGGAAGAACTGCTTCAATTACAGGAATATTTTTCCGACTAATGGAAAACAGCAATGCATCCTTTACTTTAACTTCAGAATTACAGAAGAAATAGCAACTGTTTACACAGTTCATTCTAAGACACATACAAGCAAAAGAACTAAACACCATGTTATTTTTCCATTGACTGATGATGACATATTAAAACAGCATGTGTCATTTTGTATATGAAATTAATTCAGTTTTTCAACACATACTGCCATCCAGTAGATGTGGAAATGTTATTTGTGACATAGATCCCCAAGTTCACAGTTCAAGCATACCGGTAATGGTAATTACAGCTTAAACAATACAGTTTTGTAATGGGCAAAACAGAGTGACATCAGAGATAACTAATAACCCCCAATTTTTTTTTTGTGACACGAAATATTGCAAGTGCATACATTCCAAACTTTGACGAACACAAATCTTGCATGGTCCTCGGACTACTAGCATTAATAAATATGTATGTATGTCCACATTGGGAACACCGAGTACAAAGTGATGGGCATTGTGTATTTCAGTGAATACACTATTGGTGTGAGGTACTGTCAACTCAGATTGGCTATAAGAGTGGCTGGTACTTTTATGATAGGATGATAGAGGGAGGTAGAGCTGAGTATGTTGGTAAAACTCCCAAGTGTGCCCAGCGACAATATGTTCACATTGTTCTCTATGAACAGTTGACCAATAACCCAAATTTATATTGCAAACTGTTTAATTTGAAAACGAACAATTAAATTCCATTATTTCAATATATAAGCATGAGCTCAATCTCTCAGGCAATAAAGTTAAGATCAAGAATTTCAAAGCAATTCTGAAGCATGAAGCCATTCCATTTCAAACAACTGCAAGACTGGAGGAATTGAAGGCATTAGTGTTAAACATCCTAGAAAGTAAACACAAAACAGTTTTGAGGCTGCCAATACAGTTTATGACATACACATGAAAACACCTCCAAGTATTAAAGACATACCATCTACATGTACGAAGCGAATGTCTTTAACACCAACAAAATCATCTGGCTACACACCAGGACGTCATGCACCAAAAAAGTTGAAAAAGAAATTTTATTCTCCTTTGAAGAAATCATCTTTCAACAAAAAAAATACAAAATGTATTGAAACATTTAAAGATCTTGTAAAAAGAGTGTCACGTCCTGATGAATCAGCTCACAGTTCATCAGAAGATGAGCCGGAGCAGTGTTCATTGAATACTATAAATGAGCCAAAACTCTTATGTAAACAAATTGACGAACATCTTCCAAAAGAAATTCTGGATTGCAAATCAAACAATTATCTTGCCAAGAGTTTCAGCTTTGAACTACCATATCAAATGGTTTATGCCAAGGAATTGTAGGGGGTTACGGAATTTGATCGCTTGCTCACACCAAAGATTAACGATAATGGAGCAAGACTAAAACAGATCAGACGGTATGTTCTCAAGTTTGGAATTGAGGCACCCCTAATCCTCACGTACAATAGGGAAAATGGGAAAGTGTACTTAGCTGAAGGGAACCACAGGCCTGCTATTGCAATGAGTGAACGGATTCCTCATCTGCCAGTGCATGTTACTTCTAATTACATAGAGCCCAATGAATTTGGAAACTTCAAAATAATAACAAATCATTGAGAGATATCACAGAAAACTATGCTACTTCCTGAACATCTAGGACTAAAAGTGATTTGTAACTGAACACGTAACTGTAGTGCAGGAGACTTTGATGGCTCATCTGTAAAAAGTAAATGAAAAATGTTCTAGATTCTGATAATACCCTTGGGCTGAGAAAGTTAATACAAATGAAATAATTGTTAAAATGCAAATTATATCATATCAAAACATGAAGTACCTTTCATTACTGGCTGTATCACAAAAGAGCTGAAATGTCCTTCTGGCTCCACTGAACTTGACACCTATAAAAGGCATGTGCTGGTACAGGCATTAGTTTAAGCCCATTGTTGGTTTGAACATCTTTTTATTATCAATTGGTATTGAAGATAGTGATTAACTGAAACCAGTTATTGTTAGGTTAACAAGTTGAATTTATTATTGACCAACTAGTCAAATGACCTCCACACTCATGGTCAAATAGCGGAACAGTTTTGGGCATGCAGCTAACAGAAGAGTAACAGCTTCAAGACTGACAGAAGGATCAACAGAACTGAAAACAGCTTCAATGCAGTTTATACAGGAGATGACGTTACAGTTGCAGCACTGAGTGTATACATTTACATTGTTGATGGATGAAAAATGCAATGCCACAGCAACAAGTCAAACACCTTTTAAACCTAAATAATTTTGTAAATGACAACAATTACTTTAAAGTAGGAAATACAAACTACAAACAAACCATAAGCATTGCAATGGGTAACTATCATAGCAGGCAGATAGATGACTTAACCCTTTTAAACTCTGAATTCAATACTTTCCGTCAACTCAAAAACATGAACTTAGATACAAATATGTTATTTTTTGGTAGATACATTGACGATGGATTCATGCTAACAAATAAATACTTGATGTAAACACAACAAATAAAATGTTACAACAAATAAAATGTTACAAGATTTTAGACTTAGAAATAAATACTCGATGTCAAGACTGAAAGAAATAAAAGTTACAAGTTCTTGTATAAACAATGTGTATAGATTGATGCGGACGGGCCGAAGGCGTGGTGTGCTAGGGGGTTGGATTTCAGTTTATTAGCAGCTTATCTGACAAAGAAAAAGTACCTGAATTTTAAAATGTCGTTTTTGGTTGAAATTAGGGCTTCTCTGCTTGTACCGTTTTGATAGCCCCCCCCCCAATAGTTTCACGTGGATTGCAAGGTTTCCTTACAAAATCTAGATGGTAGCATAAAAATACGGAAAACAAGGCATTTCCCAATTACTGTACACCGTCACATCCCTTAGCGGTACATTATCATGAAGGGTGTTTTTACAAAAGGGCCCTTACATGTATGTGCTAAGGTCCCTTTTGAATAAACACCCTTCATGATATCTCATGGAGAAAGCAGATTAGCTCCAATTTGGACAAGAAAATGACATTTGAAAGTGTACTGAATCTCGTATGAACCACCATTATCGC
>JANVCK010222273.1:0-10386 GCA_026546655.1 Epizoanthus illoricatus | reverse complement strand
GCTTTTACATATACATAGGTACATTCATCCATCCGTATATACATACATACATACATACATACATACATACATACATACATACATACGTACATGCATACACGCATACATACATAGATACATACTTGCATACATGCATGCATACATACATAGATACATACATACATACATACATACATACATACATACATACATACATGCCTACATACATAACGTGTTGACAAGCAGTAATCACAAGTTAAAACAATATTTACTCAGTATGAGAAGTTACTAAGTTACTACCAGGATACTACACAAATATTTACATGACTTGCTATGCGACTTTATACATCCCAAGCGACATATATAATAGTCCCTGCTTACATACTTTCTTCGTTAGAATTTCATTTTTTAAACGTTTATTGAAATGACTTGGCTATGGCTGGGGTATTGTACGTCTGTAATTAAACACGGGTCAGTCATTTGCATGCTCTCTCTTCTCGTCTCAGGTAAAGTGTAGGCACTCATTCCCACGTTAGCCTAACTAATGATAGTTCTCCATCGAGAATTCGTTGCAATAATATAACATGAATTACATTATGGCACCGAGGGAACATGAAATTTATTGACAATTCCCATTCTGGCAGATCGCAAATTGACTGTTTTGAACGAAAAATGGCGTGAGAAATGGCAACAGCTTCCCACATGCTGTTATGAACAAAGAACGTTTTTTTTCTTTTTCGGCATTAATGTGAACATTGTTTTCGTAAACGCCTGTTGACTGTCATCAAATTAGCGTCATCCAATTGGGACACCGAAAAAAAACCCGATGGAACAGTGTATTAATTTTGCCATTAAACTTCAATATATAAATCCGATCCTGAAACTGGTTTTAGTGACATACAAGTTGTTTACGCATATTCCGAAGAAAGTGACCGAAAGCCAAGCAGTTGAAGGAGTACTGTATAGGTTTGTATCAGTGATTCATTTTCACTTCTAATCAGTAGAAACCTGTTGTTAAGAAAATAACCACGCCTCTGACCTAACATTTACAGTTTTTATAACAGAAATTTCTTTTCTAGAAGAATAACAAGTAGAACTAAGAAATTGGTTTCAATTTTATAAATGTCGGGTAAGTCATTTGATTTGATGATACTCAATTCGCGACAATTGCGGCGGCTTACGGGTGTTTGGCACATAACTTTTAATTCAAGAAGGCAATGTAAAATGTTTAAAGATACAACCGTTTTATATCTACTTGATCATCATAGGTACCTTGCATTTTAATTTTTTTATAGAGAGAATAAAATTTATAAAATTATAGGCCTTAAAGGTCTGGGAACCCAAGTGAAGATATTAGATATTTTCCTTGTTTTTACAATGTTACTAAACGGTTATCAAGCTACAGTACCGAAGTCGTTCTTTGTGGAAGATAATTTTATATACTATCTTCAAGAATTGCCTTTAAGCGACAGGTGATCGTTTACAATTAACTCATCCTCTTCGACTGATCCTAGAAATTATCAACTTCCTATGTTGCCTTGTAATATCAATGCAAATATCGGCTCGCGAGTTGTGTGAATTAAGATATTGGTCATTCATGGTAAGTTGGTGATTGATATGTAAATTCTCCCAATTACTTTTGCTAGTATAATGTGAAGCACAGTAAGGAGAATTTAAATATATTTATAACCACTTATATTTATAGCTCGATGTTACATTGACATTATTAACAGGTTTACATATATGTATTACTTTTTATGTTTGGAACGTATTGTATAAGAAATCAGCTTATCATTATATACTTGAACTGGATTAGTTTTTATAAATCACAACCAGAAAAAACCTAGATCGCTCAATTTCACAATCGACAATGAAATATGAAAACTGATTGCGAGATATCAGTCCCACGTGTACTTGACAGAATGTTTTACTTCTTAGTCTTTTCCTTTGATTTTGACAAAATTTGAATTTTTCGAAAATATCCATTTTTGTCTGATTCTCCTGAAACGAGTCCTTTCTTTTCTTCACAACTATATGCGAACTGAAGTAATTTGAAAAATATTAGTGCTCTTTAGAGTTTGTTCTTGAACTATATTTGTGAATTTTAGCAAATATACAGGAACTAGCGAATAATGTTAGTACGTCATTTTATAGGAAACGATTAAAAAAAATATCATATTATATTGAATATGGTTTGTTTATTTTATATGGTTTCTGAGCGGTTTCTTGGTATCCATGCTGTATATTTAGAATCTTCCAGAACTTGAAATCAGAGTTTCATTTCTTAAAAGTAGTTGACCTAAATAATGATTTTGATTTCGAGGAAAATTTACGAAACCAATGGCTTTAGAAGGATCACTTTCATTCCAATGATTTGAACGACAGATGCACCCATTCGTGTTGGTGTTACCGCCCCAAAGTCCTACGAATTCATTGAAATCATTCTGAACACAAATAAAACTTTTTGACAGCTGGCATATAAGCCAATTGTAGGACAGTTTGTGTGCTGCATCAATAACAAATGGGATCTCATAGAGATAAAAGCACGTTGACATATAATGCACATTCATTTCGCTAGGACTGAAGCAATCGTGACATCTTAACCGCCGCGTGTCTTCAAACTAACAGAAAAAATTTCCATCGCGTTCATCTTTCTCTGGTAAAGTAATAACAAAAATGTATTCATGATATTTAATTTAATAATGTTTTTGTCGAAATTTCTCGTTTCCTTTTGCAATTTTTGGTACATTTTTGCTTTTAGGCTATCAATTCCTTGCTTTCGAGTGGAAGACTTAACCGCGATCTATATTTCAGTAATATATGAGAGAAATATTTAGAACGTCACAAATATAACTCTAAATGTTGTATTATCATCATAATGACATTCCTTGCTGTATGACAAAATTTATGAAAATCGAAAATATTTTCTTCTTAAAAGATCAAATTAACCCTGAAAGTTCAATTTATGTTCTGATATACTAATGGTTCCGGTTAGTATTGGAAACACTCTATTTCGTTTCGCCCGCCTCTTGAAGAAACTGCACAATGCAAGATTTAGAGTATAAAATATCTAATACTACCAGTAAAGATTTAATATAAAACTTCAAAGGAAATGTAAAACAATAAGCAATTTAGATAAGTCACCGCCGTTCATGTTCAGTACAAATGTTGTCCGTACATTATTTTATATTCACCGTAACTATCTTATTTACACACATTTCGCAGCGAGCACTTTTCATTTAACGATCTTTAAACGGTAGGATATCTGCATATAACTAGAATTTCAAAGGTAATTCTTTATAAATAAAAATCGTTTTCTTTTACTTAGAACTACTATTGCTTCTTGCATGGAATTTAATTTAGCAGTTTTTCTATGTGTATGAAACGTTGGATTTTTTGCGATTTGATTATTCCATTTTTAATACTTGTATATATTGATTTTAGACTTGTTTCATAAGCCGATAAGGTGTCCATTAGCCTTAGCGAAGCCCCGCTGAGAAGTCAGGAATTATAGTTGTGTAATGGAGTTATTGTTTTTGTTTTTTCATTTGATCAAAATAACAGTTGTTGTCTACAAATAACAGTTCTAGAACTTTGTACTGTAGTAATATGGCAAGAAACAGCATAAATTTACTTCTTAGCTTTTGCCCATACAATGTGTCAAGTCGCGGGTTTATTTTATTTATTAGTATCGGCTCAATTGAACAGAGCAGACAGAGGTTACGTTACTGCCCAGTGTGGCTAGAATCTATGAGTAAAATTAGAATTTATAAGTAAAACAAACTATCTCAGAAATTTCGGATTTATCTTATCCCAATTTTTTCAGTACAAATATGCTGTGGAACCTTCTCGAGGTCTGGCTACCTAAACAGCAAGATAATTCCAGTGAAATATTTTGTACGTTATTAAATGTAATATTAAATATAAAATATAACACGCGCATGAGGAGTAGACCATTATGAACTTTGTCAGCTGTGCATTACAACTAAGATATGACATTTATAGTCAGAAACATTACTCATATCAATTATTATATATGTCGCAAAACGGACGTCTTCAACAACAAAGGTACACACATTTGAACAAGTCAAGTCAAATTGAAATTGGGTAGAACCTTTTATGTCAAAATTAAGGGAAACAGCATTTATGATTCAAAAAGTGATTACAAGTTATCGAGCTCGAGTTGGCATTCGAGCTCGATTTGGTGGTCGAGCTCGATTTATAGTAGTTGGGCTATGTTGCCCAGAAAATGATCTTGATCCAAGTTGTGTATCTTGTTCTGTACAATTCGACTACAAAATGTGTTTCTATTCGTTTTAAAAATTACTGCAATCTTTCAGCGGAAGCCTTTTTTAAAAAAACGTTTTTTCTTCCTTTTGTAATTTGACAGATCGTCTGAGTGGCTTAGATTTAATCGCAGAGCTGTTTAAACAAAGGTGCCTCGGAAACATTGTCGCTAACACAAGTAATGTAAACAGAAAACTGGATAATACCACGGAAAGGATTTGAAGACTTCAAACTAGCATACCAACCAGTAGATCATCCAAAGACCATCATAAGAATATATTCCAGACATAGACATCCAAGCACAGATAACGGACTGCGGTGCAGATTTGGTTGAACCAAGATGACGGAGTCCCACCCGAGTATAGTCATCCCTCTGTGTATTCTGGCCGTGTTTACCGTGATGGCAAATGCAGTTGTGTGTTTTCTTGTTTATCGAAGCAAGTCGATGAGAACATACACTAACGGCTTCGTGGTATCTCTGGCGATATCGGATATGATAACTGGAGTAGTGTTGATAATCCAGTATAGCATCCGCTTGGACAACTTTGGACTGAACTTGCTCGTCAACATTGTATTTGGAATTATGTTGTTTGGGGGTATCGCTAATTTGTGTGCAGTGACACTGGATCGCTACCTGGCAATAACAAGACCACTGCACTACACAGCATTGATGTCCAAGAATTTCTGGAAAATTCTAGTTGGTTGTTGGGCCAGCGCCATCATCGTGTCCGTTCTACCACTCTGTTGGAAGGGCGATATCACATTGCTCGGGCATAAAATCTATGTTATTGCCACACTGTTCATCTGTATTATTCTTCCGTATGGTCTGATCCTAGTGGGGCAGTTCTTCATCTGTCAGCAAATTCGAAGGTGTATTAATGTGGAGCGTAAGCTGACATGTCCGTCTGTTTTCAGCATTGCCAACGATTATGAGAATGGAACCCCACAGACAAAGAGGCGGAAGAGCAGTGGACGAGATCAAACGAGGTTATCAACAGAAGCTAAGGTTGCCAGAGTTATTGTAACTGTAGCTTCCCTGTTTGTGGTCAGCTGGTTTCCGGTGTTATATTTTTCATTTTTCTTCACGATAGGTAAAAAGGAATACATCCCTCAGCATCTTGTAAATATCTCACCATTTACCCTTGCGTTAGGATCATTAGCCAACCCATGTCTGTATTCCTTTATGAAACCCGACTTCAGAGAGCAGTTGTACAAAACGTTAAGGAGCAGGAGAAGGCAAGGTGGTCTGGCATGCATATCACTTCGCCATCGGTCCTTTTCTGAATCAGATTCGCGAACAGATAGAGAAACAACTCTTTGACTGGTATACACCGCTTATTTTAACTAGACTCCGCAGATAATTAGGGGATAATTGGTAGAATGTCATATTCTGTATAGTCGATTATTTATTTTGCACGCTATTATCACGATATATACCATCTGTAAGTAACACTTTTCTCCTTTTCACGATTTGACTATTTCTTTTATGACTGGAATCCCTGAGGATCATTTCTGATGTTGGTAATGCACCTACCAACGTTAAAACGAGGTTGGGGGGGGGATGGGCAGATTTGGGGCATTTAAATTTTTCGGATAATTTTCTTCAAAATCACCACCATGGGCCACATGCACTTGGTCAATTGAAATCACTTAAACATATGATTAAATATTGATCAAATAGCAGATCATCGGGCTATCAAGAGTGCTTCAATGTCCCACATCTGCTCCCCTCTCTCCCATGCTTCACACTGATAGGTGCATAAAGTGTTAACGACAGACATGCAGTTAAAGTCTGACAAACTATATAAATTACACAAACGTGCTTGGCCAGTAGTAGGAATAGATATTAGTTGTAAATACGCTTATATTGCAACACAGTCTAAGCTTATTACGCAAAATTAACTGAGAACAAGAGTTTCACATATACGAAATCATGATTTTCACTAATTCTGAAAATTGGACGGTCGAAACACTCTTAGTTCTAAGTGTCCTAACCTGGTCATGTGGACATGGCAGCAAAATTGCCGAGTCTACTGTTTTCATCGTAAGTTCTTTAACTGACGATGGTAGGTCAGAATTGTAGGCGTTTTCTTCCTGTTGCCGTTGTACAAAACTTATGACAAAACCACGTCGAATTATTACAAAGCCACATCGAGATATTTACAAGATATTTGTTTTTTTCTGCTGATCACAATTTCACCGCTCCCAAAATACAGGGAATTGTATTTTCCAATGATATTCAAGAAATATCTTGAGTACGAGATAAAGGTCTATAACTGAGTCAGTCGAACGGGAGCCTAACCACAAAGCAATACCAAACAATTCTACGTTGTATCCAAATACAGCGGTTTAAAACAATTAAGCCATGACGCCCATTTTATATAACAGTGATAACTATAACTGAGACAGAGACAGAGACGGAGACGGAGACGGAGATGGAGACGGCGACAGAGACGAAGACGGAGACGGAGATGGAGACGGAGACGGACACAGAGACAGAGACAGACAGAGACAGAGACAGAGACAGAGACAGAGACAGAAGCAGAAACAGAGACAGGGACAGAGACAGGGACAGAGACAGAGACGGAGACGAAGATGGAGACGGAGACGGAGACGGAGATGGGGACAGACACAAAGACAAAGACAAAGACGGAGACGAAGATGGAGACGGAGACGGAGATAGAGACGGAAGTAGAGACGGAGATGGGGACAGAGATAGAGACAGAGACAGCGACAGAGACGGAGACGAAGATGGAGACGGAGACGGAGAAGGAGACGAAGACGGAGATGGGGACAGAGACAGAGACAGAGACAGAGGCGGAGACGGAGACGGAGACGGAGACGGAGACGGAGACGGAGACGGAGACGGAGACGGAGACGGAGACGGAGATGGAGACGGAGATCGAGACGGAGATAGAGAAGGAGAAGAAGACAGAGACAGAGACGAAGATGGAAACGGAGACGGAGACGAAGATGGAGATGGAGATGGAGACGAAGATGGAGATGGAGACGGAGACAGAGACAGAGCAGAGACAATGACGGAGACAGAGACAGAGACAGAGACGGAGACGAAGATGGAGATGGAAACGGAGGTGGAGATGGAGACGGAGACAGAGACAGAGCAGAGACAGAGACAGAGACAGAGACAGAGACAGAGACAGAGACAGAGACAGAGACAGAGACAGAGACAATGACGGAGACAGAGACAGAGACAGAGACGGAGACGAAGATGGAGATGGAGACGGAGATGGAGAACGAGACCAAGACTGAGGCGGAGACGGGGACAATAATATATTCCATAGTGTTAATAATAACAATAACAGCCTTAGTTAAGGTGTCAATATTAACATGCAAGATTACGTAATCTCTACTGGCAATGGCATGCTAATCATATATTATATACAAATATGTGCAAATCGCTGCTAAACAGAATTGTTAACAATATTTACATACGTACAGATATATTTGAAAAACCTATGTTACCAAATATAAGAAGAGATAATGGAATACATGTGAATTAAGAGATAATATATTATACTTTATAACAGAAAACTACAAACGTATCGAATGTACATATTAACATAAATAGATAAAACCTAGCTTTACCGGGCTTTTTCGGGCCTAAATGTACCAGGGGGACCCCTCCCCATTTGGTAATTTTCTTATTATGAAAAATACAGCAACCATACTTGGTAGTCTTATTAATTAGTCTGTGATGTAAGTTTTTGCAATTAGTCATTTGCTGATGACGTCACGTGACGTCACAAGTCGGTCATCTTGGTTTCCCTGGGATCTTGGACTTTTTATGACGCCAGAATGTTACTATACTTGGTAATTGTTACCATTAATTTTTGATTAACCAAAAATGACAGAAATGATCTAAACTTTGTTAGATCTATGCTGTTGCTTTGACAACGGGCAAGACCAATAAAATATAATTGGTACACCATACTCTCCGTACATAAATTGTACGAAAACTCAGCAAGTTTTGCTTTGATAGCTCTTTTCGTTTTGGAAAGGGAATATCCTTGGGGGGTAAAGGTAGGGTTAAAAAGCAGAAGACAAATAAATAAATTGTATATGTTATCTAATCTATGTATACAATCTAAAATAGAGCAATGTTAATAAACAAATATATAAAACGCTAGTTAGCAATTGATCAACCTGATATTAGAGAGGGAGAGAGAGAGAGAGAGAATGAGAGAGAGAGAGAGAATGAGAGAGAGAGAGGTAAGGTAACTATCAGCTTTATTGACATGACTTTTACAGTATTGTCAAAGCTCTTCTACATTGTACAACATAACACAGAGAGAGAGTTAAGAATTTCTAACATGATCAAAACGTCAGTAATTTAAGGCCACCCTTATCAGTCTTCATTGTTGCACAGAGACAGGGGGAGGGCCATTCGCTTGGGGGGGACGTTTGCTCAGTATCGACACTATTTTATTGGTGGCGAAAGTGACTACCATCTTTTGTTATTCGTGGTAGCTATCTTCTCATGTTTATAGCTGGTTTGACCACTGTACCTTGAGAAAAAATAAATATAAGAGCAGCATACTTCTTAATAACCTCGTCCGGGAGAATATTTTGCCCGAGGTCTTGACTGTACACACCGAGCGAAGCGAGGTCAGTGCGAAAGACAGGTTGCAAACATTTTCTCCCGGACAGACCGACCAAACGAGATTATTAAGAAGTTTATTTACATGTCTTTTTGAACAATATTATGATTTTGAAGTTTCAAAAGTTATATTGAATACTTTTTAGTCTAGCGAGTGACAGTGTGCTCTAAAGTGGCTTCATTCAACGAACCACATTGTATGCAAGCACTTGCCAAAGTCGGCATTCAAAATAATCAACACATATAGTTTGATTACCAATCTTCTTGCATTTGTATTTACTCGAAATATGAATGAGATAACCACAGACAGACTTAGAGGTGTCCACAAAAAGGAACATCTTTTATAATTATTAAACTTCTCTGTCACATTTTGTTGTATTGTAATCCACTCTGCACAGACAGGTTTGAAAATTCCTGCAAACAACATAACGAACAGCCAGCGGCGAAAGATCAAAACTCTAAGCCACAAATTGAACACAGAAAAGCAAATGAAAAAGACGTAGAAATTCAAATTAACTCAATTTAAACCGTCGTGATACTAACTTGAAATATAAACTAAAGTAAACACAACAGCTATAATCCAACTTCTGTTAGCTGCAAACTGAGAAGTGCTTAATGCAGCGCACTGACACTGACCTTTCCAAGCCGTCGAAGAAGTTCAGCAGAATCGCAGTTCACACTGTATTTTACCTAAAGCTTCTCTCGGCTTCACTTCAGGTTCGAAAGTGAAAATAATCAGTACCTTAGGGACAGACCAGTAGTAGTTGTTAGAACGAACGTCCATGATAAACCAGATTTTCCGTTACATCAATAGTACTACTGCTATCAAAGTAATGCTAGTTTACAGATTTATTAACTGGTCGAAGCCAAAAACATATAATATACTTTTCATACATATAGCAACGTTACAATTTAAATTCACTGACTAGTGAGACCAGCTTTATCGTTAACCATGGGCCGACCATTTGATTTTGTGGGAGAGTGGGGGGTGGAAGAATTTGTAAAAAAATTGCCCGACTCAAAAGTGTAAATAAAACAAGAAAAGAGAGAGAAAAGCGAATAAAAATTGCAGGCTCATTCCAGAAAGAAAAAAATTTGCTCGCAAATCATTCTTTCACCACCCCCACCAACCCATCCCTTATTATATCAATTGGTACATCCCTTACGTTAAAGTTATAAATTAAATAGGGATTGATAAACATTGTTTGTATTGCAACATCAATCAGTTGCAAACATAAAACTATACAGGAGAGAGACAATATTTTAAAATACTGTGTTAATTTGTTATCAACAAGACCTAGGAACACATTCCAACACTTTTGATGCAAAAGCAAAAGCGAGTTTTCCTTAGTATAGTGACTCTTGCTGGTTTGATTAATAATTGTATAAAAACGTGCAGCCGAGTTCCACTTTAAAAATCCTTATTTTACATGAAATGTAAACATCTTTGGTCGCTTAATATGTTAATAGTGTCAGTGAAGAGGTCAATCCCAGCATTGGGG
>JANVCK010222162.1:0-10386 GCA_026546655.1 Epizoanthus illoricatus | reverse complement strand
AGCTTAACATTGATAGGTGCATAATGTCTTGTCATTACTCTGAAGCGTGATTGGCTAAGAAACAATAGTGTCATTGCCTCCTTTCGCTTCCTTTCTTGACACGCTGGAAGTAAATTGATAAACCAGTGGATTCACAATGTACAAGACATGACTTTTTCGACACTCATGCGAAATCCGCTCTAATGGGAAAAATGAAAGAGCATTATTCCATCTTTCACTCTTCCCACCACCGTCCTTTACGCGAAGCGGGCATGACTTGATAAGAATCTGACAAAATAGAGAAAACCAAAGAGCTTGTATAAACAATTTTTGCATTTCTTACCAAGTACCTTAAGGTTGCTAGTATTAGCCGTGACTAATTTTAGCGAATTTTTTATTCGAAGGTTTCCGACTGTTAAATTTGGTAATTTCTTTAGCTTTTAAGAAAGGACTATTGAAAAATTAGATAGACTATTGGAAAATGGTATTTAGTGATACTTAATTAAGCGATTTTTTATGAATTTGCTAAAATCGATAAATAATAATAGTAATCTTAAGGTAATAATACACCTATCCATTTTGACAGAGCGGAAAAACCTTTGCTGGTTTTCCATATTAAGGACAACTAATGGTTGTTAAGCACAATATTTTGCATACAAGATCTTCTTCGTGAATACGTTTCAGAGATATAAAGCCCAGCACTTTGGGAGAAGTGATACTTTGATCACCAGAAAAACTAACATTTTCGTAAATATCTCTGAGTGGCTTTATAATAATTCGATAATATTTTGGTACGAATTTTGTACAACGGTAACAGAAGTAAAACACTTACAGTTTTGACGTTCTGTTGCCGGTTAATGGACAAAATACTAATTAATGAAAAAAGCAGCAGGGTTTTCCCGCCATGTCATTCATGCTTAGTAAGCCGGGGGAAGCATTTAAATTTTTTGGAGAGGTTTTTTAGGCCAGATGAATCTGGTAAATTTAAGCAGCTCTGACTGGCGGCACTATAGATATGGTCAAGTATTGGTCAAATCCCCGACCCTCGGACAGACAAGAGTAAGTAAATGTCCCACATCTCTCTTCTCCCCTCCGGCTTAACATTCATAGATACTGTTGATGAGTCATTCACCAGGAAAAGGGAACTTGTTGTCCAGATAATCTACAATAAATCGTAAACCACATTTAACACTGAAAGAAAGGTTGACAACACCGATAACTCCAAAGAATGGGAGCAAATTGTGGCTAAAGTAAAAAACGTTTTTCCTTTTAAATTCTCACAAAAGTATTCCGCGATTTCATGACCTTGTAGCCATTCATGGTTCACTGTTGGCCAATATTCCTGAATATTGTACGTAAATGCATTTGTTGCTTTTCAACAGAACGATAATAATTCAATTTATATACGTAAATTCAAGCTGCATTAATGAAGTCAATTTGCTTGATTTCGATGTTAGGGTGCTTTCCAATTTTCGTGTCTGGCCCGCCCGAGAGAAATGGTTTCAGCTATTGTAAACGGGAAGGGAAAGGCGCGCACAAGAATTTTTTCCCGCAAAAAGTCACCAAAGACTTGTGCCCTGGCCGTCCGGAACCGGAGAACTAGGCGGTTCTAATCCATGAGTAGGGCCAGTCTCGCGTTTCACTTGAGAACTGAACACTCTGGCCGCCAGACCCGACAAATGGAAAGCACCCTTAGTTTTTGGCAATATTCCATCTTGCTTGTCAGTGTTGGTGTAGTCTCTCAGTACTACATCACTACACAAGTTCTTTAATCGCGAACCGAGGCTGATTACGTCACGCCTGCTTAGGTGCTGATCGGCCTGTGTTCCATTGTCGCAAATCGCCTCCTGCATAACAAGAAATGTAATAAAGACTTGAATCAGCAGGGGTCACTAGAGGGGTAAATAGTTTGAAAAATACAAATAATTAAAAAGCAATAAATAGAATTTGCTAATTATCTTAATTACTTTAACAACTTTATAAAGGTACAGAACTACATGATCATTTTAAATATGGCCAGAGTTGTCCGTATTGATAAGAAGCTTGTACACGTACAAAGAGCTTACTTATTTTAGTAATAATGTAAATCTACCACCATGTACCAGTAGCACTACGATATGACTGCTACTATTACTACTACTACTACTGCTGCTGCTGCTACTGCCACTACTACTATACTACTACTACTACTACTGCTACTACTATTGCTGCTGCTGCTACTACTATTACTGCTGCTACTACTACTACTACTTCTGCTACTGCTGTTGCTGCTGCTACTATTACTATACTACCACTACTACAACTACAACTACTGCTGCTACTAGTACTACCACTGCTGCTGCTACTACTACTATTACTACTACTACCACTACTACTACTACAACTACTACTACTACTAATACTACTACTACTACTTCTACTAGTACGACTACTATTACTACTACTATACTACTACTGCTACAACAACTACTACTACTAGTAGTACAACTACTATTATTATTATTACTACTACTACTACAACTACAACTACTGCTGCTACTGGTACTACCACTGCTGCTGCTACTACTACTACTACTGTTACTACCCACTACTATCACTACTACTACTACTACTATTACTGCTACTACTACTACTACTACTACTACTACTACTACTACTACTACTACTGCTACTACTACTACTGCTACTATTACTACTACTGCTGCTGCTGCTATTACTTAACTACTATTCTAGAGCATACTATTAGTACTGCTGCTACTACTATTGCCTTACACCGTATCATCCCCTAGCATTCCCTCTCACTCTACACCATTCTTTATTTAATTCTATTGCGCGACTTAACAGGCTGCAGAGTTACACAAGTTTCGTTTGAAGGCGACGGCAGAAACATTCCACCTTAGGCTAGCTTGGTGTGTCGCTATTGTTTATAGATCTACTCAATGGATTTCTTTGTTGAAAACAATCGTAGTCCACAGACTAAAGACAGCTCCTAATATTCAGGTGCTACACCTCAGATGATTCTAAATGAAGTTAGTAATTTTCAAAGTATTGAGTACGGAGTGCAATGTATCTGTTACCTTCAACAAGATTCGACATGTAGCTTCAATATCAGTTTCATCTCAAAGATAACTTTCAACAGTTCGAGAACATATACACATATGATTATCACTCCCAAATCTAAGCATGTTAACGCGTAAAAATCGATAATTATACTTTTCAAACAAAGGAATTTGGTGATAAGGAGGTTTTCACAACGGTACGGCGGTTAAATTAAATAGTCCTCGCCAGAGGTGTGTTATTGTAATAACACATACCATCCCCCGGGCTATACAAAGATAACATGACCTAATTATATTCCACACACAACATAAGCAACAATTAAATAAATTAATGAAAAAATACTTGTAACTGTTGCCTTGTATTATACTCTTATAGTAAAAAAGTTTTGCTCACAGCAGGAAACCGCTAAACACATTTCTTTCACAGCAAACTTTGTAGTATTATGTTTGAAAACTAAAAAGACAATTTTTCTTGTACAAAACTTGCATCATTGACTTTGTCCTGGCTCTTAATAATTGTAATTAGTCTAAAGAGGTCAGGTGCTCCCTGCTGCATATTGTTTGTCCCAGTCTGATTAGTCTCGTCTAAATAAAGCTTCGCAAAACACGGGCAAGAAAACAAGTATAATGATGCATGTTTTTGTAGATACACCTTTGTGAAATAATTAATCTGTATTTTGAAAAGAGTGAAGTTAATTTAGGTTTCTATGGTGTTGAAATCAAACAGTGATTTAGACTGAATATTTTTCTCGAGCTATGGAGCCGCCGAACTGTGAGCAGAAATCATATGTAGCTAGAGGAAGAGTATAGCTCATGCAGCCGCAAATCGTGTTGCTCTTCCTTTTATTGTCATAATTCATATA
The DNA here is from genome assembly GCA_026546655.1 of Epizoanthus illoricatus. Taxonomy (NCBI): domain Eukaryota; kingdom Metazoa; phylum Cnidaria; class Anthozoa; order Zoantharia; family Epizoanthidae; genus Epizoanthus; species Epizoanthus illoricatus. The sequence goes on along the minus strand of JANVCK010222162.1, from coordinate 6,485 downwards.
ATTCCCAATCATTATTGACGACAAAATATAGAGTAACGCAAGTTTTCAACAAAGGTGTTTACAGAGTCAGAGAGAGACCCTGGACAACGATGCATGTTTGAAGAATTGGACAATGAAACACGTGCTGGAATCGACAATTAAATCTCCGGGTTAAAGAGAATCTTTTACTTCAGCCGAAGTAGTGGAAAATTTTCCTCTGAAATTAATAACTTTTCCTAACGAAGTATCAAAAATAAACTGAGAAAATTCTAGTGGACCTGTATTTTGTGACGGGAAACTGGACGGGCCTGTTCTCGTCCTATGAATCGTCACCTGCAGCACGAGCACAAGGAAATATGACACGTCAATGTATATATATGTGTGTGTTCGCAGGCCTTTAACTTTTAAAAATAGAAGCTAAAAGCTGTGATCCATTGCCAAGAATATAGCCGCTGTCATTCTTGTCCATTCCTTGACGTTTCAAAATTATTTCTGTTATTGTTCACCAGCTTCTAATTACGGGCCTTTGTTTTCCAGGAGAGTGGAAATATGACACTGCAAATAGAGTTTAAGAAAACGTAAAAAGCTCATAATTCTGCGCAAATATATGTGACAGAATCTGAAGAGAGGTCGAGAGTGCATCAGTAGCTATATTTTATATAGAATGAATCTTGTTTCACTCTGTTAAGAGCTCCTTGAACTTTTCATAACTAATACAAACACGCAAGAAGAAGGCAAATATATTGTCCAATAGCTCATGAATTCGTTCAACAAAATCAGCTGAATTTGTTACAATAATTATAAATTAGACAAGAAATAATTAATCTAATACAGAAGAAATGATCAGAGAAACATCCTGTTTATTATCAAGTTTTTCTTTCTTTGCCATAAATTTTATATTAATTGTTGATGGTGCAGGATTAATGCTTTGTCACTGTCAAGAGTACCGACATTAAGGCGGTGCAACCACCTTCACCTTATGGTTTTTGAGGGGTCTGCTGCAGACATGCAGTTCTTGCCGTTTTCTAAAAGGTATGTATGGATAATGATTTCATTTCTCTTCCTACTAACCGCCATTTTTAAGTTCCTTTATTTTGGTGAACTGAAATCAGTTCAGATATTACGAAACATTCAGTTACAGTTACATACTTATAGTTTGCAATAATAGCATTCCGTTTTTTAATTTAATACTCGTATAGGTTTCGTTCGGAGCAGAAGTTTACGATATGTACGAATTCTACTTCAACTCTACTAAGAATGAAATAAATCTATTTATTTCTAAATATGTGCCAAATCTAATGACTGCAGCATTTGACAAACTCAATCGAATTATTTGCCAATGTTTTTACAGCACCTAATCAGGGGCAAAACACGTGCCAGGCCGAACTAGATTTCCATCGACCCTTCAAAAAATGAGTTCAGTTGCCTAGGAGATCTGCACCTCCCTTTGAGAAGATTTCAATTAGTTCTGTCCATTCGAAAGTTTTCCAATTTTTGTTTTCTCCTGCTAGAACGTCTACGACTAGTCTTTCAAGAAGACAAAGGAAAACATTTTAATTTAACGGATGGCCGGGCGGAGATGTTTTGTAATGCTGTGTTACCATTTGCTAATGAAATTGACGACACGCTGCACTGCACACATATTCACCTTGCTAGCATTCACCCATCGATCACTCGTTTGTTCAGCACTAATGAGGCATATGTCAAAATGATTAGAAGAAATAACGAAATACACGGAATATTTGTGAAATGGTTTTTATTTATTTCGAAGAAATTAACATCAACAAAAATGTCAGTGACCCAGCTATTTTGCGAGCAAAGTTTTGCAGCTTTGCGATTTTGTTTAGAGTGACCTTTGTAACTTCAACTCAAAATTTGTTGGCAAAATGGTGCGAATACTGTGTGAATTTCTGTGAATTTCTGTTGGTTGTATTCTATCGATGAATAACTGCAGGGTAATGTTAATGTAGGCATATAGCGGCTTTGTGAGTTTCCGAGAAAAATATTTGGCCAAACTATGAGTTTAATTAATATGAAATAAATGTTTTATCGTACGTGAGACAGTTTCATTTTCCAGTCTGTAAATACTATTCAAACAAACTCCCTGCTTATTAAACACAAGGGAAAATCAAAGTTTCTTAATTGCATGACGTGTAGGAAAATCGCTGTAAACGTGTTCACTTCAGGCGTACATTGTTGGGTGAACAATTCCACAAGAGACCAAATTGCAGAATTTTGAAGGACCTCAGAAATTAATAAAACCAGACGTGTCCATCCCATTTATTGTTGAATGAACAATTAGTTTTTTGTTAATTAATTCAGCCCGACAATAATTCCCGCTGAGCTAAAATAATCCTCTGCGATTTTTTGTTGTTTTGTCGATGGGAAAGAAAACGTTTGATTCTTAGCCCCAACTTCTATAATAAATACTTAATATAAACCGATTACCTACGGCTAAAAACTTCTGTTTAAAGATTTAGTGATATTGCAAGTGTTTGCTGTGAAAAGACCACAGGAGCTAAATTATATTTTCTTAAATTATCCAACTTAATTTTATACTATCCGTTTTGGGGTATTGTCTCTCAGAAACCAAAAAAATTAGTAGATTTTAATCAGCGTAAACTTTACTGCGTAAAACATTGTCCATTCTTTATTTTTGTGGTGAAAACGTGTACACTTTTGTTTCCTCATCTAAGAATAAAATTACTTCTCTGCAAAGAAGAGGAGTCGAGACGACAAGATGTCACGTTTCATGAATCAAGGGTTTCGCTTTGGGTGGTCTAAGTACCAAGAACTCGAACAATAGTCTTCATGTGGCGTCTTTTGTGCTGGCTTTTTCGTGCTTATTTCTGTTCTATAGAAAAGAAATCTATATCAAGTTATCTGATACAGCACGAAAACTAACTAGTTCTAGAAACACAGTTACTAATTATCAAAATACGTTTTACAGACTCGTATTAGGACTTGATACCTGTCCCAGAATTTATATTTAAAAACCTAAATCTGTACAATGTAACATTTTAATTTTAAAATGGTTCGTGATTCTATAAATATCAGATGATTGGTCATAATTCATGTTTTTATGTATCATTGTCGGTTTTCTTTTCTAGCTTTCCATTTAATTACAATTCTTAATTTCTTCTAGTTTCATTGGAATATGTCCTCTCATCACGCGATGCAGGTATACAAAAACGTCCCGACGATTGTTTTCATGGACCATGCTTCTACATCAGTTTGAAATTTTCAAGCTACTTAAAAGTGTTTCTAACAATTTTCGTTTTTGTTCTTGAATAATTTATTAATAACACTGTCTTTTGAATAGTTATGTCGAGGAGTTCTTGTGTAGTTCTTGTGTCCAGTAATTACCTGTAATATACATTTCTCCAGTAAATTTGTATAAGAAATGGGATAGTCAGAAGGAAATATTGTATCTTCAAGCTACATACACTGCAGAGTTTATAACTTCATAACTTTCAATAGCTCACTTGATTTGCCACAAATTCATGTGTGATTTCGAATTTTCTTGAAGGTCGGTACGATTTTAAGTGACGGTCATGCGTATTTATCATATTGTATTTTGTCAGTCCGAGCAAAATCGCTTCTTAACAATTGGTTTTGATAGAAAATAATTCCTTTCAGTTTCACCGAATGTCAGTTTAGAACTTAGCATTGTAACGTATAGATTTTGAAAGGCAATGTTGCCGTGGAAGTGGATGGGCAACCCTTCAATATGTTCCGTGTGCTGTGAGTCAAACTATTAAGAGCGCTTTCCATTTGTCGATCGGGTCTGGCAGGCCCGACTGGTCTCTCAAATGGAACGCGACAACTATCAGAACTGGTTCTGGCCAGACTGGCCCTGCTCATCAGTGGATTAGAGCCGCTCAGTTCTCTCGTTCCCGATGGCCAGAGCGCGGGAATTTGGTGAGTTTTGGCGGGAAAAATGCTCGCGCACGCCTCGACCTTCCCATTTACGATGGCTAGAACCAGTTCCCTTGGGTCGGCCAGACCCGTCAAATTGAAGCGCTAATTTAACAGTGTTTCAAACTAGCTCAAACTATATACCTAGGGCGCTTTCGGTTTGACGGATTGGAACGGGTTGAAATGGTAAATCATATGGAAAGCGCCGTTACGGTGGAAATTTTCCGGAACAAATGGACAACTTCCAGGGGTTTCCAATTTTTCCGTTCCAATCGGTCGGACGGATGGCGCTTTCCATTTGCACAAAATTTCCATCGAGCTCCTTGAGCTGCCAATCAGACTGCAGGGACAGAATTGGAAACGAGGCTGCTCTAGTTGCTTGTACAAATGCAACACGTTCCGTCCCGAACGGTTTGAATTAGTTTTCCATTTGTAGTTGGAAATTTCGGAAATTTCGGAAATTTCCAACCGGCAGTGTTTTTCGCTAAGGGACCGACCATTTGATATTACTTTCGCGACGACGTGTATCAATAGAAAACGATCTCAGGAACTATTATAGAGTTCCAGTCCAATATATCCTAGCATACAAGACGGCTATGTAAAACTGAGTACAAGTTAAGGTTACCTTGCTCCTTTGTCACGAAATCCTTTTGCAAATGGATTGTGGTCAATTTTCATCTGTATCAACTGAAATGTATAAAACATAATGTATGCTAAAACATACTTTAACTGCTGCGAATTAATTTTTGAATAATATACACAAATAATTCCGACAATATTTTTTTGTTTTATATTAATATCAATTTTAAAATAGTAATTTTGTGTCTCATAAACATCTTGTAAGTTATCATCCACAGTTAGCAATTTATATATTCATAATGCTACAGGTGTATAATATGAATTTTTAACACATGACTTCTGTTATAGCAAGATAGTAAATTGCAAAGTGTCAATTGTCACTTTCAGATCCTTATTTCTCACAATTAATTCAATACCGGCAGCTCATGGCTTTTATAGACAGACAGTGATAGAAATTAGCATTTCCTAAAAGTGTTGTTATTCTGTAAACAACATTTCATAATAATCTGTATATTGAATCAATTCTATCTATTTATTGTGGTCTGATATATTCACTCATTAAAGATACCTTAAAACATTTTCATGCAGCAACAATTTTAAATGCTTGGCACTGTTTTGTACAGAATAGTAATGCATTCGTTCTTACATTACGCCTGTTCTTCTCAAAAGCCTACTTGTTTTCAGTGTCATCATTACATAAAGTTAAAATTGGCAGTGAACTGATCACTTTTGATTTGCCGTGATTGCTGCTGCAGCACCAAACCGTTGCAGTCAATGTTTTTATGTTCGCAGGGAGTACATATCTCAAGAAGCTTTTACATGTATTTATGAAATTATATGTATAATGTGTGTGTGAGCATGTGTGTCTATATATTGTCTGTATGGGCCTATATGGGTCTATACAAGTCTATCTGTGCGGGGATCTGTGTATCTACACCACACGAAAGGGAATAAATGAAACCACCAAATCGCTTTACATTTTGTTATGGATCTTAAAGTCGTTCCAAATCCTAAAGAATATGCATAAATATTCCATTTTACCTCTTCATTCTGGTAGGTAGTCACTGCTATAAATATCGTCTCCGGGAATACATAAGTCGCACACGACACCTTGGCACCATCATGGGACTCTTCAACGACGTGGATGCGTGGCTGGTACTTGCGATTGGGACTGAGATGTAGCTGCGACAGACGAACAATGGACTTTAGATTGATGATCAGCAAAGTCCCCTATATGGGGAGTATCCTTGCTGTTATTTTGCCTTAGGCCTACTCTGGGACCAAAAGTTGCCTTAAATCGCACGAAGTTACCTTAATTCGCCCAAAGTCGCCTTAAGTCATATACAGTAGATTGCCATAGTTATCCAACGAATTTTGCTTACTAAAAAAGTAAGTCGCCCTAAGTCACATGAAGTCGCTATAGTCAGTTTCCAATTAATTTTGCTTAAGTCGCCTTAAGTCGACATAAAACGCTTCAAGTCGCCAAAGTTATAAGCCTTTGCCTTGTTGTTCCTAACTTCGCACATTTAATAGCACGAGTCTTGTTTCTTGCAAAATGTCAAATTAATTAAATGTCAAAACATAGACAATTCATGAGATTATACTCACAAAGAACTTTGTGTTTTTACCCGTGTGTTGAGAAGTTATGGCATCTCACTCAGTTTTAAAAGGCTTCCATTCGAATGATCACACTTTGTGTTTTGCCGGTGTGTTAAAATTTTATAATATTTCATTCAGTTTTGTAAGTCACTCTAGATCTTAGGACTAAAAAAGGTTAATAGTACTCCGGCGACAACATTTCAACAGTTCTTTATATTTCCACAGATTGATAAATACAGAGATTACAGTAAGATAAGAAAAAGATGGAGGATGTAGGAATTAACATCCCAGAGGGGCTAATACGAGATTCCTTCATCATAACAGAAGAAAAAATCAAGAGCTTCCATTTGAACGGTCACATTTTGTGTTTTTAACCATGTGTTGAGAACTCGCTACCTACACATAAGGTT
>JANVCK010222161.1:0-18226 GCA_026546655.1 Epizoanthus illoricatus | reverse complement strand
ATGTCGATTTTGGGGGGTCTGGCCTGAAGTAGGGTGTTGGTTTTGGGGGTCATGTCTGAAATAGGTTATTGGTTTGGGACTTGGGTCTAAAATAGGGTATCGATTTTGGAGATCAGGTCTCAAATAGGTTATTGACTTTTGAGGTGAGGATATTAATTCTTGGGGTCAGATATGAAATAGGGAATGGAAATCTTTGATTTTGGTCTAAAATATGGTCAGGAATAGACCATTTTACAGTTCTGTGAAAGGTAGCCTCGCCTTGCCTGTCACTGAGGCTAACGGTGAGCATGCACTGTTAGAAATGTGAAATTAGTTAGTGTAATAATAAAACTGATATACATATCAAAAGGAAGAGGGTTTGTATCAATGCCCACTCAACGGGCCAGTGGCAGGCGAAGCTTGGGTACCTTCACTGAACTGTAAATGGTCTATTTGAGACCCAGACAGCCAACAAACACAGCTATTGATCAAACACTTAACACCTGGCTCTTGAATGTGATATAACTGAAACACTCAAGAAATTTGGTACCATTATTTTTATGAGGCACATAACTATCATATCATACATACAGTTCTTAGTAAACAATTGTTTGACACACATGCAAATCACTAATTGTAACAATTACTAATTGTAATATTAATTGTGATTGATGTGTTTTCTGCAGAGGGAAAGAAACGCATGTATCCAGTGGACAGTCCATATTCGTCGTCATCCTTCAGTCAGGGATTAACGTCAGAGATTCCTAGTGATCAGTCAGTAGCCAGTGCAACATCAGGTATGCCACAGTGGCAGAATGTGCTGCAATCAGTTGCAACAGAGTAAACAGTGACTGTATATGGCAAACAGTGTTTATACAGAACAAACAGCGATTGTCTATGGCAAACAGTGTTTATACAGAGCAAACAGTGATTGTCTATGGCAAACAATGATTATACTGTCAGAGCAAACAGTGATTGTATATGGCAAACAGTGTTTTTACAGAGCAAACAGTGATTGTATATGGCAAACATTGATTATACGGAGCAAACAGTCAGTGTATGGCAAACACTGATTATACAGAGCAAGTAGTGACTGTACAAGAGCATAGCTACCATCTGAGGCAAACGAGGCAGTAGCATTGGTTGAAATTCTCAATCTGCTTTTTTGACCAGTCTACCAAGGGGAAGACAAGATAGTTGCCTTGTTTAATGCACTCAAGTATTAATAAAGGATATGCTATTTCTGAGAATCTGGATTTCTGAAATTGTGAGGAAGCCCTAGTTTACCAGCTTTATCTATCAATACCATATTTCCTCATAAGTGCCTGAGTTGGTTATTTAAAATTTCAAATGAAAGGAGGCCACAAGTTTGTGCAACCTTAGGGGTTATTAAAGGAATCCTTTAGTGAAAAACACTTTGCTGGCACAATGAAAGAAGTTGTTACACTGAATTACTCTGAATTTAGGGTCTAAAACCATCACACAAATGAGAATGGAGCAAGAAGTTTTCCTTATTTTTGCACTTCACCAATCATGACATCAGTGAATCGCTGTCATAGTCAAAGTGTTTTTCACTTCAGGATTCCTTTAAGTGATAGGTGCACTTAATGATTTTGACTTGGACTTTGCGATTTGTTTCCTATCTGGATTGACTGTAACTTTTTTATGAGTTTTGTGACAGCTAATTTTCGAAACAATGAGCTAATTTGCTTTCTAGCCAATCAGAAATAGTGTTACATGTATGTTAAATCTATTTAAAAAAACAAGAGTTCTTATTTAGACAAGAGTACTAGCAACCTTATTGAGTGCTGGATTTGGTGTGAACTTTTGGGTGTTGCCTCATGTACCAGAATTCTTTTGTCTGGCCATCCCAAATTATTTTTGTTTCTCATCAATAGGTTTTGCCAAAGTAGGGTCGGTTGGTCAGCAAAAAAAAAGCCGAAAAAAAAAGTTGACCAGAATGTTCAAAGAAGCAAAATTAAATTTACCAAGAGCTGGTACGGTATTTATTTTTCTGTTATGTTCAGGTTTTGAAAGTGAGCAGACACTGAAAATACTGACTGGATACCTCACTGAACAGTGAAACACTTGCTATAAATTGCCACAGTATAAGCACCAAATAATCAAACATGTGAAGGTTTTGTTTATTGATATGGCAAGAAGAATATCAGACACTGAATAATAATGAAATCATTCTAACACAGCTTTATTTTGTTTTGTATTTTCTGGGTTATTTTGGATTTATTTTTTGCAAAATTTAAAAAAACTGGGTTGGTTGGATGATGAAAAACATAAAAATAAGTGGGGATGGCCTTAGGGTTAGTTGTGGTCGAGTGACTTGATTATATATTTCAGTTATTTTTTCAGATCATGCAAACCCTGATATTGATTTGTCTTTTCCTGTTCATTCATAGGTCAGCCACAGGTCCCTTCAAACCCGAGGTACCCAACATCTGACACAGCACAAATGCCTCCGCCATCTTTTGAGAGAGGAGTAACTCACCCCCATCCCCACTCCCCTCAGTATGCATACGACAATGGGACATATCCATCTCAAGTGCAGTATTTGGCCCCACCAAAGAAGAGAATTCGGTGGGAATCTGGCTCCAGTGAGGGAGTAACTGTTGTGCACAGTGGTAAGAAGAAGACATCTTGGGGTACATTACAGGCCCCTGGGACTCCAAGTTACAGAACCTTTTACAAATGAACCCCTCTAAAGACAACCCAGCTACAGGCCTGCATTAAGGCCAATTATGTGAGGGAGATAGTAGATTGAGGGAACTGTAGGAGGATTGGGATGAGGTAGATACTGCAAAGAGTAGAAAACTAAGGCCAATTGTTTTGTTGCGTAAAGAGCAACAGCAAAGGCTGGGCAAAGGCAGGGCATTTGAACTCAGACAAGGATTTCTGTTCAAATTCCCCACCCTGGGGCAATCGTTGACAGTCAAATGAGTCACTTCTTTGCTGTAAAAACTGATTAAAATGGTCAAATATCCCCACCACGGGCAACTAATCACTGTCAAATCCCCCACATATGCCCCCCCTCTCCTGCTTAACGTTGATAAGTGCATTATTAGTTCAAGCAGAAGTGGTTTCACAGATTTTTAACCCAGTTCAAGTTCAAGTCAGCAGAAATTTTGTTTTTTGTGTTTTTCTGACTGTATAATTATATTGATATGCTCTAGATGATGAAGGCCCTCACTCGCCAGCTCAGCCTAGTGATGGAGGTGAACTGCCATCCAAGCCGTGGTTAGCAGCAGCATGTGGTGTCTGCCCAGTCCTTCTCCTCTGTCAACATTCCATTCCCAACATCCCTTGCAGCCTTGAAGATATCATCATCAGTGATTTGCTGGTCGGATGTTTCGATCCCCCCCTGGTGTCTGATCATGATCAGTTTGGTGGCTTGGGTGGGGCTCATCCTTCCACTCTTCACTCCCCCTCTCCATCATCGTCACAGGGTTCTGGTCAGTTGGGTAGGCCCCAGGGTGGTGGTCCATCATTCTTGACAACCCCAATGGCAATTCTTTTGACAATACAGTACTTCTCACAACTTGTCGAAGATGATCGCTTGAGTAGGGAGGATATTGAGTCACTTCTTCAGGATGGCCAGTTAGAGCTCTCGGCAAGTTTACACCAACCCAACTTGGTTGCCCATAGCAACATGCTCACTCATGTCCAGCTGCCAACATTGGCAAATCTTGCAGCCACTCCATCTAAGGGAAGAGTTAAGGTGGTGACATCCCCTATTTCCTTAGACAATGCCATTATGAGAGCTTTCAAGTTTATCCATGAGATACACAAACACAACCATTACAAGTTTCCAAAGGTCCCAGTACCAGAGTTCATCTTCATTTTGTCAACATCACAGCAGAAGGCAGCAGAGTTCTGTATGCTTGTAACAAGTCTAAGCCAGGCCAAGTATCTTCATGAGGCTATGATTGGACATCCAATTGGAGCCAGAATAACTGACAACCTAGCGAAGCTAGAACAGTTGTTCCGGCTTTCCAGTGATGCTTTGGAACAGATGGTTAGCAATTTTGAAGAAGCCATGGGCTATGGGCAGCTGGTGTACATCCCCTTCAATGGATTCCCAAGAATGAAGGTGCTGGCCGAGGAAGCTGTGAAACTAGAACCCAAACTGCTTGGGAGTAAACAGTACAGCTGGAAGCAGAATAGTGGTGCCATCTATACTGCACAGAATCTCATGGCAAAGCAGCTTATGGCCCAAGTTTGTAGCATTGCAGAAAATTCTTCGGTCCTGGATCTCAATCTGTACTCGAAGGTAAATTTTGTTATTGTTTTGCCACCAGTCACAACTCTCTTTAACCAGACAGCCCGAAGGCTAGCAGAATCTGGTCTGCTCTCAGATATAGGGTTAGAAAGCCAATCATGTGCCATGCAGGTTAATATAGCAAAGAACTACATCATTCAACATGACACAGATGACAGCGAAGACAAGCTCAAGGCTTTCCTTGACAAGATTGAGAAGCAATCTTCCACACTGTTTATCCTCATATTTGACCAAGTGCAGTTCTATTCCAGTCCCAGAGGAGTGTTGGACCTTCCATACTACAGAAACATCATGGAGGCCAGCAACATGATTCCTTTGTTTGTCACTGCAACACCTTACTTGTTCCAGACCAATTGTTCCTTTATTGACCCAGATAACGAGGTGTATTGGACTGAGACTCGATGCACAACTGGTGAGGATGTCTTAAATTTATCGTTTATTCTACTTCACAGAAACGCTTCAGTCAGATGGCTAAATTCCAATAAAATATTTTATGATGTGTGTAGAACAACATATAAACCAGGGATAGCATATCTCCCTGTACATTATATGTGGACTTTTTCTTGTGTAAGTAACAAGGGTAGTGATAATAAGAAAAATTAAATTAAGAAAATTTTAAAATTAAAAAAATAATTAAAAAAAATAGAAAACAGTGGTGTTACAATTTTCTTCTTTATAGCAATTACTGTGTGCTAACCGGTGTGAATAAGTATTTTAAAGCATTTTGAATGATTGCACTTGCTAAACATGAAATATTTTTGAATGATGAAGTGTACACTAATTACTTTCAGGAAGATTTTTGATAATAATTTACAGTAGATCTAGTATTTTTTAAAACAGAACTGTCATTAGGTGGTAACTGTGATGTTACTGAAGTCATTGTTCTGTGTGTGTGTGTGTATATATATAATTTTTATTATAATTGTTTCTATTATTATTATTATTATTATTATATTATTATTATTATTATTTCTTATTTATAATGCACCTCATTTTACCCTGAAGATGGCAACTGTTAAAAATCTTTGGTTTTAGATATTTGTTCAAACTTTTAGCCTTTTATCATAGTTATATACCTGTTAGCGAACATTATGTCAATAATGTTTGTGTTTGTGCAGACTTTGTAGATGATACTGATGAAGATGACGGCTATGTGAAGGAGCCTTTATCATAATTATATACCTATTAGTGAACATTATGTCAATAATGTTTGTGTTTCTGCAGACTTTGTAGTTGATACTGATGAAGATGACAGCTATGTTGAGGAACCAGACAGTATGTACTTTGGAATGAAGGAATACTGCGACTCAATCAAGTGGACACACCAGTTTCCACTCATCAGGCAAGATGATGCTTTTGAGAGAATGGCACTTCGCACCAGCAGGTACATGTAAACTACAAGTGGCCCACATAATTTAGTAGAAATTTACCATGTTCTATTTCAAATCCATAAATCTGATTGGTTCTAATGTGCCATTGCCCATTCATTGATAGACCACGATGCACATCAATGCACCTTTAGAGGCACATTTGAAATTTTAGAATTCATTGTTCAGGCCTGGAAAGTCATGGGATTTTGTTGTTGGCCATGGAAAATCATGGAAAACCAATTGCAATGTTTTATAACCTACTTTCCTCTTGAAATTAAATTTCCATGGTGGAAATTCACTGAACCAAAGACTATTTTTGGCAATTTCAAAAACATTGTGGCCCACATTATGTCATGGAAATACTGAAAGGGCATGGAAAAGTTCCTGGAAAGTCTTGGAATTTCAAATGTGCTAAGCTACACAAATCCTGTGTTGACTAGTAATCATGAGTGCCATGTACAGTCAAGTGATGTGATGAAGAGACTGACTCTGAAAGAGTGGCTTCTAATGCAAGTAGAATTTGCTACATTGGCAAGTAGGGCTAATACTGAGATTGATAAATGGTATGTTCTTCATTGTGAGAATGGAAGATTTCAGCTGATATTTTGTGCATTAAACCTTTATCTGAGGCTAGACCTTGAAACGTCAGCCAAGAACATCCATTCCCACTACAAAAAACATATGGTTGAATGGTTCAACGGTACCATATCAATCTCGGTATTTCAGAAAGAGTTGACTTTGACAATAAGCAAATAATTTATATGCGATAAGGGAAGAATGTTTGGTGTCCAGCATTGTAAATGAACTAGACAATGATACAAAGCTGTCTTGAAATGCAAGAAGTTTTAGAAATTTGTAACTGTTACCAGAATTTGTTGCATTATTAATATTTTGTTAGGGCTGCTGAGGATGTTGATGTCAGTGTGTTGCGGTGCTACCTTCTGATTCGCCACTATGCCGCAGCCATTATGTGGACTGCAGGAATCAAGCCTGCAGAACCTCATTGCTCTCTGAAGACACTCCAGATCATGCGAGAGATCATGGAATCCCCTGTCAGAAATGCTGATGGAAGTGGTGCCATGCTTGTAATCAGAATCCCTTCTTCTGAACTGGCAACCATGGCTTATGATACCTTGAAAAGTACCAGAGACAGGTAAATTTATAACCATAAAGTTTCAAGGCTGTATTGCAGGGTTTCATTAAGGAGCAAAAGCAAGGGTAATGAACTCTAGGGGGGTCTGGGGGCATGCCCCCTCCCCCCTGCCCCCGGAAAATTTAAAATCTAGGTTCTCTAGAATGGCATTCCCTGTATTTTCAGTGCATCAGGCATAAGAATAACAAGTCAAAAAACCTCCCAAGATTGACTGTTTGAATGAATTTATCACAAGGTAAATACAAGGTTTTATCCTTCAAAATCAGAGGTTCAGTTCATGAAATACTTCACACCCAAATTTATTGTAATACTCCGAACATCTTGTGAAAGACATTGAGTTGTAATTCGACATTTGTTTTTATATTAATTAAAGCTATATTGATCACCAGATTGTAGAAGATCTCTCCTTCATACAAGTATAATGGCAAGTTCCATGTTATGAAGTTGCCATTCCAGTACTGTCCAGTTGCAATATTTAGTTGTAATTATCATGTAAATTTCTTACCAGTTATGGGTCGTGACCTCTTGGATCGTATCTTGAATTCATTAAAAACATTTACATTAAATCCAGTCGCACAAGTTTCCAGTTTGCTTGGAAGCCATTTTCCTTCTCGACCAATCAATCTCCATGTGTTAGGATTCAAAACAAGGCTGCTGCAAACAGTGTACTCCTCCGCTGCCTCCCTTTGATCAATAATTTGATTGCATGAGAACAAAAACATTAACAATGGTTCAAGATGGTTACAAAATGACTGTTAGAAAACACATGACACCATAGTCACATGGCTTCCTTTTCAGTCGATAGAAAATGAAACATTTTAGTAAGTATATTTACTCTTTGTCTGTGTCAAAGTACCGGATGTTCCTTTAACCAAACTACTGCAGTTAGCAGACAAGATGTCCAGCGTCCAGTCTCAAATGAAACCCCTGAGTGTGTATCACTAGCAGTAGCTAGATTATTAAACATAGTTACTTCAAAATTCTAACCAAACATATCCTTAATCCTCAGCCCCTTGACAAAAGTAATGTTTCCTAAACTCTTGTACTAAATTCCATACAATGATTGTAAAATGGGTAGAGAAATTTTTAAATCATAAAACCACTCAATTGCTTTTTCAGTAATGCTAACTGTATAGACTGACTGTTGTTATGCAACTGAATAAATAATTTTGGTTTTTTGCTGAAAAAGTGCAATCACAAAAAAGATTTTGTTTTATGATTAATTTTTGTCTATGGACTTGGCATTGCTGATCCTTTCCAAACATTGACAGTTGTGTCTGATTTGCAAGGTTGGGGTTCCAGTACAGATTTGCTATTATCCATGACAGTGGAACAGGAGAGTTGGAGGTTGAGGAATACTTCCTGATGAGACTGAGAATGTGGAGGATGCACAGAGGTTTGTGCTTTTTCCATCTACAGTACCTTTGACATCCATCAACCCCTGTGATAAGGATCATACATTGTATCGATTTACTCCAGTTGTACAGTATTTGTTTTTATAAAAATGAGTTCTTCAGGTGAAATAAAAATGTCTTCCCTTGGTGAGGGGCTGGCCAAATGTTGTCAATATGGGAGGGAGGGAGCTCTGGAATCAATTTGTGATTGTGCAGTATTCATCTTGTGTACATGTAATACGTAAATATCTTATCAGTATTTGATTTAAGATCAAAATTCTAAAGATCTTGATCTGCCATTTGATTTGACATAAAGATAATATTAGGCTATGTACCAAAGCTCAGACCTGATGGCCATCAGCTGGGTTTCAAAACACCTCCGAAGCAGTGTTTCCAATACATTTGTTCATGTATGACACTTGACTTTGAGAATGCCTGTGGTACAGAATGAAAGGCTCTGGAAACATCCACATTCCAGAGCCTGCACACTAAGGAAAGTCCATTATACATGACTGAACATGTATTCAAGACCTACTTCTGATCATGATTAACAACCACACATACTCATTCACTCACCAGGAACACTCAGCTAATTCCACTCTTTCTAAATATGTCTGGGAGTCGAAGGCTTGGAAAGCTAATTTTTCAATCAAATAGTCTAGTTTGAAATGCACTAGCACATATAAAGGCATTGCCATGCAGTGTATCTATGCCTAACTGAAGAAAATTGTATTTTAACCACTGACAAACAGTCCTTACTTAACAAAAATCAGAGCTTATCTCTAAATACAGGCACAAGAACAAATTTTGTGCCGAAAATCTCCAGTTTCTGCCTCCCACACAGGGTGTTACTTAACTCAATCCCTGACCTTTTGTATTCAGTCTCGTGATTGCCAATGATTGTGAAACTCGAGTTACTGCATGATGTTTTTAATGTTCCCATCATGTTATAATTATAAAATATTCCCACTCTACTATATGTATCGAGCACTCTCTGTCTCAGTGACGACAACCCAAACTATATAATATACAGATAAGGTATTTGGTGGGGTGAAAGTCATTTCGTGAACATGGCATGTGCAGTGCTCAAAATTACTTCCTAAATCTTCTAGTCATGATGGCTATATATAACATGCAAGAATTGCTATAGCCACTTGGGTTTGTGTGCCAGCCAATGCCCAGACAGAATAGTAGAACTCATTAAAGGTAACGATATTAAAGGATGCCTCCAAAATCTGCGACATTTGATTTTACAGGACATAAAATTTTTTGTCAGTGCCCCTTCACTGTTTTTTATCAATACTTTTCAAAGATTTAGTTCTTTCTCAGATCCTAAATGAATAACAAACAATTGAAACAAATTACAAAGTTAAAATAGCAAACTGGATTTAAGGGTAGCAACTGAAAACTGTTAGGATATTAGTGCTAGCCAAATATGGCTAGTAAGATTGTAAATTGCTAGCCAATTGAAACATTGCTCTCATTTTACAAAAATTAATGGCACTGTCGTCATTAGGAATGGAAATAGGAGGTATGCTTAAGAACTTTGGGAATAAAAGACAAAGAAAAACCACAATGGAATTGACAGTGTTCACAATACCCCCAAGTTGGTGTTTATTCCCCAAGTCCCAAAGCATAATATGGCCAGCAGCCATTTGGAAAATGGTTTGTTTTGTTTGACTAGATTGGATTAAGTTGACAGTAGTCAATATTTGTGACTTCCTGATTTCTTGTTATAGCAGAAGTTAGGTTTGACACTCCTTATTACTCACAGGTTTTTCCCCAGGAACATCGACTGACGACTGGGTTCCAGAATTGTATCAGGACATATTGGACCTGCCGTGCATAGTGTTGCTGAGTGGCAGGGAGCGTACAGGTGAAACCTTCCCAAGGTGAGATAACAAGGCACGTGTACACATCGATCGATCAGTTTGTCTGTTGTGTGCCATGGTATGGTTATGTGTTTTGATATATTATTTTTATTATTATTTTGGATTCATTAGCTCTAAATTCTTCCAAATTCATCCGCAATGTGCTTTTTTGTTGATGATAGATACATGTAACTGCTTAAAATGTTATTAAATCCTACTGAATGTCGATAATGCATTAATTTTATGAGCAGGCGCACATAGTGATGAATAATTTTCTGGAACAATCGATTAAATACCAGTGGTAGATGGTCATAAAATATTAATGTAAATCACACCTACACTGCAGCTTACTAACTCACATCTTGGACGTTGAATTCTTATTGCAAATGAAAATTCTCAGTGTTTTGATTATGACATCAGTTTTGCTTGAGAATCACCAAATCATGCATTGAGATAAACATTAACAGGATTAAAAGCCTTGATGGCAATAGTATAATTATGTTGTCATTAGCTCTTCTAATGCTAGCGACATTACTTTTACAAAACACCTGGCAAATTGTAACTTTTGAACCAGTAAACAAAATCACTCATGACTTTATTTTAGATCTGAAGTGTGGAAATCTTTGGATTTACTTTTCATGTTTCAGTAATAATATAGAACTGAAAACTTGCATTAGTTTGAATATTTTGATGTTTGGAATACATGATCAAGAGTGAAGCATGGGTCATGGTTTTGCTTAATAGATTATGTCTTTGCCAGGTCCTTGAAGTATATTGACTTACGCTTGATAGACCGCGGCTTTCTCTACCGCTCCTCACTGGAACTAGAGTTTAGTGCTATAGCGTGCTATATCAGCACTGGGTCTGGCACAGCTGGTGCTGCGAATGGAGGGGTGAGGGGCGCAGGGAGTGACGGCAATAATGGAACTCTACAGAGAGAAGAGTGTGAGGACAAGTTGAGTGACGGTGAGCAGAGCAAAGATGACAGTGAAAGTGAAGCATCAGTGGGAAGCACAGTAACCAAGACAAGCCACTACTCGTCAAACTACCCATTGCCAGTGATCTTGATTTCACGCTCGGCCTTTAAAGCTTTCCAGACAGATTTTTATGGCTACCCAAAGCATCTACTTCTTGCTACTACACCGCAAACCCGCTGGGTTGGACACGGTCGTCCGCACCTGGTAACGACAAATCCTGGGCAGCAGTCTCTTTATTATCGTCAATGGACTGAACCAAAACCCAAGAATGCGGCAACAAGCTCCGAGCAGAACACTGGGACAGTGATAGAAACACGCAGTGCCAGTGGAATTGTTATTAGCCCGGATATTCCTGGTAATTCATCTAGATGTGCCCATGCATGTTCATGTGGCACTTCCTGCTTTCATAGCACTACAAGTTTATACAAAAATAGCACACTACCTTTGAAATCAACTTAGTTTTCCATTTGAATGAAAATTGATGTGCAATAGTACTGAAAAATAATGCTTCTAAACGCAATGTAATATAACTGCTATTACTGGTAAGAAGGATTTCCTTGGTGTTTCTAATAGGGTGGTTGATTGCCAGCTTAGGCATTGTGTCTTAGAGCACAGCATTCACAAAAAGAGGAAAGGAGAATGAAAGTAATTTTAAGTATGGTGAACCCGTTGGCCAGTAACTACATTTATTAACTATTAATACTTATATAGTGCATGGATTATTTGATATTTGAATGTGCTTAACAAGACTAATTGAGAAGTAAAAACCCCGATACGGATAATTCAACTCCAAGAGGTATTTACTATAGCGACACCAGCTATGTAATGTACGCTAATTTAATACAAGTCTTCCATAGGCCATGATATTCAATTATTGTGAAGAATTGTCTTCTTTATAATGAAATACTTATAACATCTATTGTGTTTAATCAATCATATAACCTTAGAAAACTGTAAGATAAACTGGCAAATCCCCATACTAATTAATGGATGAATCCCAAGTGTCACACTGACCATAGATATGTGAATTAAACCCTTAACTCTATCTGGCAGGGGGAGTGGAGGTATTGTTTCCCCCTAACTACATTTTTTGTCTTTAACTCCAAACTGTTTATGGCTAACACTTTGAAAGTTTCCAATTTTCCTGACATTTATCTTTGGACACTTTACTGTGCCACATTCATGAAAAGGAGGAATGCTTCTTCCATGTTTTGAGTGTCAGGTGAAGGGAAAAAATACACTCTTCAGAAATTATTGAGATGTGTGCTAATTTTTGTTTCAAATAATATTATATAGATTTGGTTTATTAAATTTCACTTTAAAACTTTGAGTAATTTCAAACCAATTTACTAGTAGTCAATTTTCTGACATTAGACACGTGTATAAAAATCCAAGACTGTGGCCTAAAATTCCAAGATGGCAGAATTGTGACGACATATGATGTCATACCCACAATTATTTATTAGATTTTGGTTCCTTGCATTATAGTTAGTCCATAAAATTTGGTGTTGCTAGGTTTTATATTAAGAACGTCAAGGAGGGGGTGGAGAATACCTACCAAGACTTTACCGAAGGCTGAGGGTATATGTAAAAAAAGTCCATACTGGGTGAGGTTTTTTCAAAGTTTAATATATTTCTCTCTCGTAAATGACAATGTAATATCTGGGCAAATGGACCATGGCTTCTCTCTACATCCCTGTAACATATCAACTTTTTGTTGATCAGTCCTGTTATCAAGTGTAGTGCCCACTTGCTGATGCTTAAGAGT
This sequence comes from Epizoanthus illoricatus, assembly GCA_026546655.1. NCBI lineage: Eukaryota > Metazoa > Cnidaria > Anthozoa > Zoantharia > Epizoanthidae > Epizoanthus > Epizoanthus illoricatus. The sequence continues at coordinate 5,423 of JANVCK010222161.1, read as the reverse complement.
GATGTGTGAGTGTAGATAGGATCAGTATTAAATTCAAGGAATAGGGATACTAATGGGTCCGAATAGGATAATGTTGTAACAAGGATAACAGGGTGAAGAGTTGTTGGGAAGACTTTCTGAGACGGTTCCCATTTAGTTCAGTGTCAGAGTGGGGATGGGGAGTTCTTGCAAAACTATCAATAAGGGATTTGAGTAGGCAGTGAATATGACACTGGTGGTCATTAATAACACCTGTGGAACTAGCATTAATATAAAGCTTGCATTGTGAAAAGTAAATTAAAGGCACGGCAGTGTTAATTCATGTAATGTATTAATGGCACAGTAAATGTTGGATGCAGTTCGAGCATGCTATATATACTTTTTAATTTACTTTTGATATAGTTTTTATCTCAATATGCTGCAGTGCAGCAACTTTCCACTGCAATAAAAACCTTTGTTTTGTATTTTGAAGAGTATATTTTATCATTAATTGGCACATTTCGCTACGTTTAGCACTTTCAAGTACAAATTTTTCAAGTCAGGAATAAACTGTTTCAGTTTTTTATGTTTTTTTATGTTAAAACACTTGTTATTCAGAATGATAACAAAGAGAATTTCAATGAATTAGACTGTGATACCAGGAGGGTTGTGTTTGTTCTTGTAACAGATGTGATAGAGGAGGATGGAATGCCAGCTGTGGAATCTATGGCCGAGTCAACCAAACAGTACACTGGTATGGAATTACATTCTTTACTGATTGTATTGTTTTGATAGTTAATGAATTTATTTCAAACCTGTGTTCACCCTAATGGCCTGTAGAGGACTCAAAATCGTTTTTAACCAGGACGATGCCCATACTTATAAACTAATTTGCCCTAAGCATCGCCGTCCAAATGTTTGCACTGTCTGTCACTGCTAGTTTTACTGTTTAGTAGTATTTTGTGTTAATATATCTTAATCTGGAGTGTAATCCGGGGGTGGGTATACATTTTATTTGTGGGGTGGGTTGCAGGTGTGTTAACCTCGTAGGGGACTTTATGTCCTTTGTTTACGCACCAAGCACTTGTGCTGAATCCAGAGATAAATAATTACCTACCTCCCCACCTAACACCGTTTCCATGTACATTTTGAGTGACATGTTAAGTAAAAAGTAACCTTTGAAGATTGTTTTCTAAGCGCCTGTTTATCAGTTTTGGCCGCTGTGCATTATATTCACTGTGTATTTATTATACAGATATATATTTTAAGTGTATACCCTAAATGTAAGTTATCATACTGCTAAGTTGTCTTCTGTAGTATTTTTAGCTAAGTTGTAAAGGCAAATCTGTTTAGTTGCTGCCAGTGCAGAACAAGAACAGACTGACAAGCAAAGTGGAGAGGACAAAGCTACGAGCTTTTCCAGAAATGAAACAGAGAGGGAGGATCAAAAAGCAACTGCGAGCAAGAGCTGGCAATCAGCAAGACAAGGTGACAGGACACTTCCTAGATGTAGTGGCCCACAATAGAAATACACATGTGTTTGACACTAAGTAGATGTGGTGCCACAGTTGACAAGACAAATTTAGTGAATTTGAGATACGATATCTGGTTCGCAGCTACGGTTAGATGTGTGTTAGGAGCCTTGGTTGAGATTTTCTGTGAATGACTGTGTTGGCAGTCCGCTACAGTGTGCTGCTCAAGGTTTCTTCTCATGCTTTGTACGAAAGCAATTATATGTTCCTCAGACTGTATTTAAAACAAAAACTCATGCAGTTAACCATAGTGGAACACAGTAGCAAAGGCTGCTTTTCATTTTTTTTTCATTAACCGGCAATAGTACGTCAAAACTGTGAGTATTTTACTGCTGTTACCATTGTATAAAACTCGTGACAAAATATTATCCAATTATTTATAAAGCCACTCGGAGATATTTACAAAAACGTTGGTTTTACTGCTGATCAAAATATCACCTCTCCCAAAGTACAGGGCCTTATATCTCTGAAATGTATTCACGAAATTTTTCTGATATTTTATATTTTGTTTTTTGCCACCAGAAGAGCTTGTATGCAAAATATTAAGTTTAACAACTCATAAGTGTCCTTAATATGGGAGGCCAGCAAAGGTTTTTCCACCCTGTCCCATAGTGGTGAACCATAGTCTTGTATCTAAAATTCTCTTTTATCTTTATTTTGGGCACTGTGCAATATATATCCATGAGTGTGTTATCCCAAATATAGTTCATGCCATGCATTACAACATTATTTGTTTCTAACTTTTGTTTTTTGTCAACTGTTTAGTCATGTTATCCCAGAGATCTGCAGCAGTACCAGCAACCAGCTCAGATTCTGACTCAGAATTGGCTGTAACCATGGCAACTGGTAGCGAGAAACTTGAGGCAAGTGAAAGCTGTGGAAAGTACCATCCACGAGCCGTGCTGTTCAGTGGGCCACCACAGGTGTGTATGGCAGTAGGGCGATCTTTGTTTACATGCTTTCTGGTAAATCTGCATCGGGCTTCCTTTCGTTGTGAAAAAGTCATGGACGGTCATGGAATTTGAAATTGCTTTTCCAGGCAAGGAAAAGTCATGGAATTTAGGAAAATGGCTTTAAATCGCGGGAAGTTATAGAGTTTCAGATTTTGTTTTCCCATATTAATTTATTGTTTCTGCGTCTTTGATAATAAAAATAATAATAATAAACATTTTAAGTAGTGATGAATCCTAGGAGTCCTTCAACACTTTACAGGAACAAAAATTGTATTTTCCGTATAGCTGTTATGTTACCTGTTATTTGGCTGGCTGTAGCAGGGCATTCACTAATTGTGAAGATCCTAGAATGCATCTCATTTTGGGGAATTTCTGGTGTAGTAAACAATGCTCAACCAGATTTAGGTAATCGGCAGCTGTTGTTTAGTGGATAGTGAGAAACTGGAAGTTTCCGAAAACAAGATACATTGTAGGATTTGTACTAGCTACTAGCAAAACTGCTAATGACAATTCCAAGTATTGATTCTTTTTCTAGTAGGAAGTTTCTCACTAGCAATATTCTTGCTAGTGCTGCCATAAATATTAACAGGCAAAGCTTGTTAGAAAAAGTGTCATTGATAAATGGAAGAGTGGAGAAAACTCTGAAGCGATCTTCAGCTTACTGAACCCTGCTAACAGAGCTTTCTTTTACCACCTTGATGAATGTGAAAGAAAGACTCTGCCCATATCGTGGCATTTTTCTGTTGAGCTTCTCCCAGGATCGTGGGAGAGACACACTCGTCAAGCAGGTTTTTAAACCAGTTTGATTTCTGCCTGGGTATAACAGCTGCCATTTTACAATCCTGCTATTCTAAAATGACAGAAAAGAGTCTCGGTACGGGAACGCAGGCAGTAGGACTCACAGTCCCTTCTAGGCCTGGCTCCCTCAGTCATAAACATATATCAGTAGAGAGGAGGTGACAGACCATAACACTAGCATAAGCCTACTCTTATTGACAAGTGTGTGAGTTATTGTAGTCCCCCAATTGAACGTCGAGGGACTAGACCAACGACTTAATGTCCCTGTCCATGGACAGTGTGGTAAAAGAGAAGGTTGCACAAATTCAACCCTTGGCAAGTCCGGGAATTGAACCTGGGACCTTCTGGTTGGGAGTCGGAGATCTTACCGACTGAGCCAACTATGCTCACACTGCATGTTTCTCAGTGAAATGACAATGGAAGGGGCTCTGTGGTCCCCTCACCTCCTCCCAAAATCTTCCCTGGTCAAAATTGGGGTGGGAGGGGATGTTGTACCATGCACTGATGGCTGTGTATGATGAAAACAGTGGGCCCCTATGTGGGACCTGCTGTGTATAAAGGGAGTGACAAGGATGCATGAAGAGAAATCATCAAGATTATAGGACTGTGTGCTCTATCTTGTGAAGTTTTTTACTTGCATTCCAGATCCTGGTATTTTTTTGTCAACTGGAGAAATTTTGAAAAAAAATCTGATCTTAATACTTATTCTGTGCTTAGCCTGGTCCAGGAAATGTTCTGAAAGTCTTTTGTAGGTTAATAATAGTCCTGAACTCAACTCTTTGTTTGGGGTTTGTGAGTGACACCATTCAGTTAGGATACCCTGCAAGTGTTACAGAATCTCGTTCCAAGAGCCCATGTTCTTTTAGGCCTGTGGCAAGGAACAAAGGGCTCTGAGAATTTCCATATACCAGCACATGGCATTGAGAAGTCCGTGTAAAACTGACAGGCACTGGTGGGCCAAAAGTCGCTGTCTCGCTGACTTTTCCTGTGGATGCTCCCAGAGCCCTTCGTTCCTCGCCGCAGGCCTAAAAGAATGTGGGCTCTGGGAAAGAAATTGATGTTACAGTAGCCTGCCTGTAGCTATACACTGTTCAGCTAAATATTACATCAAGATTCCTGGATTCCTTTTTGTGATAATTTCTTGATGAAATCGATTCAATAAATAGATATGTAAAGTTGGAAAAGTGATACAATTTTACAAATTTACTATGCAGTTACTAGTAGACGCTGAGTTATTCAGCAGAAAATTTCCAAATTATAGTAAACATTCTGTTGTTTGCAAGATTCAGTGTGATTGATCCAATACAAAAAGGTAAATCCTTGGTTTTATAGTTTCACTGTTCAAGTGGGCATGGTTTCAGTAGCCTTGCGGTAAATTAATATTAAACAGACAGAGCAATTTCATTTTACTTCCTTCCATCTTTATCTAAAATGGAAAAAGTGAAGTGTCGCAAGGTACAATCTTTCATGCAACTTGTCTCGCAATGTTGTCACTTGTCGTGAAACAAGTTCTACAATCATTGCAGAAGGTGTACGTGGGTTCTACTTCTTGAAACTTGCAGCAACTTGTCTCAAAATGATTTTGGCCAGTGCAGGGGTGTTGCATAGTGCACTGTTATCAGTGATGCAGCTTGTTCTGAGACAAAGTTAGTTGCATGAAAACATTGCACACTGTAATGACGTGCAGGGCCATAAGTTATACATTTCGTATCTTCGGATGTAAAACAGGTTTTCAGTCCACCACTATGAATCACTTTCAGAGTTATATTAGTTTCACTTTTATTCACACAATTGTAGTCTGATTATAATTCCATACATCTGGCAGGGGTGAACGAAATCTTGAATATATCAAGTGTAAAAAACAGCTGCGCATTCAAGTAAACATTTTGGTGAACGTTTTTCACTCGCGTTTGACGTCCTGCAACTGAAAGTTTTCGTACTTTCACTGTTAGTTTTAGATACGTTTTCCTTAATTTGTAAAGTGGCAATACATAGTTTTTACTTCCAGTTTGTTCCTTGCTTTTTTTTCATTTTCATTTAATTTATTTTAATTTATTTTGATTTAATTTAATCACTTTAATTATACAGATCTTACAAGAAATCATGTAAGTTGGAAGGGTTTATACAGAACAATAAGTTCCTTATAAAAATAAACCTCCACGTTTATCTTCTGCCAGTTTCT
>JANVCK010222160.1:0-17157 GCA_026546655.1 Epizoanthus illoricatus | reverse complement strand
CCTTATAGCCAGCTCCATTTCCTTGTTTATAAAGTACCAATATTGCTTAACTTTATTTAGTGATGTTTAAAGTTTCGTAGAATTACATAAATAAAACAAAAATCAAATTAATCAATTGTCAGTTGTTAATTTTCCCGTTTCTACCGGACGTTGTTTGTTAGTACGACATGCTTTTTGAAAGCAGGAAGTCAAATAAAAGGTCTAATCTTTTGGCCAGGCTCAATGGTTGGCAAAAATTATATTTCTGCCAACCATATATAAGCCAACCATATATAAGCTTTCTAACCAGTAATATCATTTCATATGATAACTGATCCGCACGAGACAGATTATTTAAAACTCTTTGTGATCTGAGCTAGGGCACTTGAAAATAAAGCACAAGAGAAACCCAGTGTATTATTAAATTTAGAGGTGTAAAATTTGTAAAAGCAATAACATTGAAATAACAGAAATTCCACCAAACGTGCATGGAATAAACAAATGAGAACCGAAATAGTTAAAAACGCAAAATGACTCTTCAAGTGACAATCTTTGCATATTGAGAAAGAGGTTGTATATCTAGGCTTCCTCAACAGCTACAAAACCAATTGACTAAAATGTCACCAGCACTTTGAATCGTTTCTCCTTATAGCCAGCTCCATTTCCTTGTTTATAAAGTACCAATATTGCTTAACTTTATTTAGTGATGTTTAAAGTTTCGAAGAATTACGTTAATCAAAACAAAAATCAAATTAATCAATTGTCAGTTGTTATTTTTCCCGTTTCTACCGGACGTTGTTTGTTAGTACGACATGCTTTTTGAAAGCAGGAAGTCGAATTAAAGGTCTAATCTTTTGGCCAGACTCAATGGTTGGCAAAAATTCTATTTCCGATTTTTCTTCTGCACTGTAACTGAACCATCGTATATAGCATTTGTACGCAGCAAACATTTAATCCTATCAATAATATGAGTTCTGTCTGGTTGCTGAAAATACTTCAGCTTAGATATAGAACTAGTACTTCCAGTTTGCTTGGCAACGAACTATAGCAGCGGAAGTTGTTTGTCCATTGTTATGTTTGCCGGCAGACACATCCTTAGCACAAGGACCGGTTGGACAAAAACACAGCTCTTATATTAGGCCACTTAAGAAATGTCCCGGTTTATCATCAACGCGCACATCACTGAATTTTCTCAGCCGCACTGTATGAGTACAATAAATATCTGACTCATTATTTCTAGAAATCTTTTGTTAAAAAAATATATAAAAACTTTAACATACAGTATTTTTGTCCATATTTTTCGTTGTTCGTCATTGCGTGTTGGTACTCAATACTCTTTGGATTATTAAATAATTTAAAACGTTGACATCTCCTTTTGTTCTTAGTTTATCAGAGTCGTGCAGGTTTTATCATGGTTTCCGCGGAACTTTTTCTATTGCAATGTACAGGTACTGACCCAATCCCGGACTTCTTCCACATTTCACTTGTTCTACCCAAAAAACCTTTCCCCCTCACTGAATTTTGAAAGTTACCGATGATAAACTGGGATATTGTTTCTTAAAACTTAAAAGTGGCCTTATATTATATGAGTATAATTATAAGAGTACGCATTAAGTCACTGAGCGGTTTTTCGAGTGTGCATGAGTCTTAACAAACTATTTTGATCACTTTCCTGGCTTGAACTCTCGAAAAATGCACACGGTACACTAAGGTCACTATAGAGACCAACAAGGTTAATAAAGCATTGTGGAGAAGATGAGAATGTCAGTGAAATGTTTATTTCAAAATATTTCTTGTGTAATATGGCCAAATGTCATAAAACAAGTAGTGCGTTTGCTGTAAAGTGAAGAATGGCACAGACTGAAGTGGATTACACTTAATCAAGCCTGATTCCTGTATTTGGCGATCAAAGATCAATTTATCATACTGTGTTCTATAGGTAGTGAATTTGTGCTTTAACTAAAATTTAGTCTTTGGTTTCGTCACCGTTATAGTATGTCCACCGTTCAGGACTATTCTCAAAATATTTACTGGCATTTGAAGCAATTTGTGACCATAGTTATGAAAATACTGAGAAAAAAGCCACGTTTAATCTCTGTCAGTACGTGTACTGCAAGAACAACAGGAAAACGAATGCTAGCTATAAATAGATTTAAAGGCAGACATTTCCAGTATTAATCCTGTGAGAAAGGGTAACCAAATTTAAAAAATCGCAGAAAACAATAGAAATGTTTTCAGCGTATGATTGTGGACGAGATTCTATTCGCGATTTTGTGTTTACAAAACTCCTGCAAACTAGTGCCGTGTTATTGTTGTTGTTCAAAACAAACTGATAAACAATTTCTAAGCTTCTATTGCAAAGTATATGCTATCCGTGAGAATCAAACTTCTAGCGAACATGGACCAGAAAGGCATTCTGTTTTATCCAAGATAGAATTCTCTCTTGCTTTTTAAAATCGTAGACTATTGAAGCACAGTGCAGGATATACAAACGGGAACTTCTTTAAAACTAGATTAATATAGGATCACAAGTAAGCTATGTATAATTTAGTCTAGGTATCTATGTCAAAGCCTTCTTCCAGTTCTTTACCAGACTGAGCCCTATAGCCAGTCTGTAATATAATGTCTGATGCCCAGAGATATATGTAACCATATTTTGAGACAAGACACGTGTCCTCTAGTCTTTGCGCTTTGTCATATATTGAGACGGGAGACTTGTACTTTGGAATGACATGCCGGCGAATAACAGGAAAATCTATCATTTCAGGGATTTAATAGTGGAAATAACATTCCTCAAAGAATAGATGTACTTCTCTTATCAAGACAATCAAGACTCCCAAACCCTGTACCCTGTCTGTCAACTACAGTGTAATAACAGTACTATTGAATATTCTTTTTATCCCAGGGAAAACGTTCTATGTTACAGTAGTTCTGAGTGAACCCTTCAGTTTCGTACAAGTCATTCTCAATCTTCAAATGTCTTGCCATGCCACCGATATAAGTTTATTTTTTAATATTTTTAATACTATTTATAGCATATATGTACATAGCTTATCGTTTTGTATATTTGATTGTAAATTATCTTACATTTAATATCCTAGTAAAGTTCTTGTACTGCTTAGGAGTAAGTCATTTGAAAGATTAAAGGTCAGAATAGGACATAAAGGTAAGAAACATGGATCACAAGTCGAGACACAGCGGTGAAGACAATTCCAACAGTTATGACTCTTCAAGTTCAACAACGAATAGAGAAAATCGTTTAAGACCGGATACTTAGATCATCAGAGTATGGTTCACATAGAAGGAGTTCGGGCCAGGAACATGTAGAGAGGCCACAGAGAGAATACATCGGCTTAGATGAAGTACATAAGTTTGATATAAACACAGAAACACGTTCCTTTCGTTATCGCATTGGAACATACGATTTGCAAAGTTTCGGTGACATAACATGGATAAAAGACACAAGGTTGAACATTTAAAATTAATTAATTCAAAACTGAAAATTCAATTTACGCCATACAAAGAAGCATTGTACATTTCGCTAAATAATTTTATTAGAATAAATTTTGTTATTATTTACCATATATCACTTTGTGTCGCCTTGTTCTTGATTACAACATGAACATCAGAATAATATAATTATATGGAAAAAAGCCTGTTACCGGTCAAATGAGTGCAGAGCCTCACAAACTACAAGAAATTAGGAATCGCATAATCGCAACTGAATTTTCATCTACAGATAGTTTGTACTGCTTAGCTATATCTAGTACGTATTTGGCAGTACATTCTACAACATTTGCATCTGAAATAGAAATCAAATATGTAACGTCTAAAGAGATCATAATAATCAAATGTACAAAAAACATGATTAATTTTGTATATCTTTGACAAGAACCTTGTTCTAAGCACCACAACGTCTGTGTGACCACACTTCATTAAATAATAAAATTCATCACAAACAAATCCCGTTGAACATAAAGAATAAATTTTCAGGTTAGAAGGAGTTTTCTTCTAACTAAGTTCTACTGGGAACGAATGTGACGATATAAGAACTCTAGTCACATTAGATCTCGTTCTCATCTGCAATACTAAGACTACAAACACTGAACTGTGCTTTAAAGCCGATTTTCTTGAACCTTACACATGATTAGCAATGGTGTCACTTCAAGTCGCCAATCTCAGTAGAGCACCTTTTGTTTTGTATGGAATAAGATTGTCCACTTGTCCTGTAAAATTCACTACAAATTGGTAATGCCATTTGTCCATCAGTTTCTTGCTGAGGGAAATCAGCTGGCCCGCATTATATTATCATATTTATAAAGAAGTTCTATACCAGTCCATGTTCAAGGCATGGAGCCTATAATGAAAATATACTGTAATGAGTCATGCATGGAAAAATTGATAAATTCTACTCTTATAAAGTTATTCACTAGTTTTTATCACATCACTTCATCAGCTTTGCTTTGTCACAGAAAATAATTCAGTTTAATAATTACTTTTGTTTTCTGCTCGTTAACCTAGATGATATTATAAATGAAGAAAATGCAAAGAAACTTGTTTAAAGTCAGTTTGTAATCTTGTTAGATAACATTATACGAGTTATATTCCCCACCGCTTCATCATGTGATGCGAAGCTTTTCTAAAACTGGAAATTAATTTAGGAACTGCAAACAGTCTGGAGTTGACCAAAAAAATAGCTTATTAACCTTTGATTAATATGTCTAGTATAGTAAAGAGCTTGTGGTATATTTTTATTTTTGTACTTGATTCTAATGGGAACATTAGACATTTATATATAGAGATTCTATATCTCTCTACACGGACAGATGGTCGCAGCTGTTTTGTACACCGAGGTGGCCCTTGCAAATGCACTCTTTCTTCCATTAAACTGCCCTTTTATTGGCGATGCCTGATACCGATCGAATTCTATAGCAATAAAGTTTTCATTACAAAATAGCTCCATTGAACTTTTGAATGTTATAAAAAGCACGGCTGCCAGACAATAGGTTACCAGGTTGTATTGAGTTGTTTTGGAGTCGGAAAATCTATACGTGAACATAATAGTTTTGAAAATATTAAAGTATTATTCTTTAGAAAGTAAAAGCTAAAAGGCAAACTAATAAAATTGGCTTAGAGTCACCAATGAAAAGTGTAAATAAAAAAATAATATAATAGGTCCTTTTTTGTCAACGTGCGTTGATCTTATGGATCATGGCTTGCTGATGGTAAAAATGAACCTTTTTTCACGTAATGTTTCTCTTTGTACAAGAGCTTTCAATGGGCCATGAAAACTATATTTCATAATGCGAATTTTGAAAAATCACTGAAATTATTTTTGTCTTTGCTATACTGATTTAAGTTGAGATCAATAATTCTTAGAATAGGCCTTCGCTTGAAATTCGAAGAAAGCCATCGAAATATTATTTTATCTTAAAATTTCGTTATCCCAAAACATGAAACCTGAAACTGCTGAGACTTCGCAAACTTTGATTACAAATCTAAAAGCGAATATATTAATTTAGACAGATTAGTGTTCTTAACAAGTGTTCATACACAATAGAGAAAAATGGAAGAAGAAATACGTCCAAGACATATGCTTACTATTTATAAGTAAAGTGTAATTTGGTGCTGCAGTTTTTCAAGAAACGCAGGAATTCAAGCATATTTTGGGCAATGCAACTGCCTGCTATTTCAAATACCGATCACTCCGGGAAATATGCTCAACTAGATTGCCCACGACCCCATGGATTGAACAAACAGAAATTTTATACTCTTGTAGGGAAAACCATATGTCTAGCAAATATAGTGCAATGGCTATTGAATAGAGCTTTATATTTGAGATGATTTATTCGGCTGGTACGTAGATTTGCTTTGTTTGCTATTAATTTTGAAAGATAGTCGTTAGAATTTACAAGATGCTGAGCACAAGCAGTTGAAAACTGTATGAAAAACAGATCAAAGTGTGAGAACAGTTTTGTTTAATACTAATAAACAGTTGCGGCTACGCAATCACTGATTGTTTCTTTCTATTCTAATAGCAGGAAAACTCTGCCTCTTAGTTATTTCTTTGCGAGATTTAACTAAAATTAATTGATTTAGTGGGCACAGTATTGTTGTTTATCGAACCAAGTCAGTGTCTGAGCTTCTTTGATGTATTTGTTCGCGTATTTCCTGCCCTCTTCAGCTCTCGTCAGGAGGTTCCGGACTCCGTAAGAAACAGTAACTCGGTCGAATTTGAGTTTCCGTGCCCCGTTGTTGTTTTCGAGCAAGAATATTTGTGTTCAAAATGTTATCTCAAAATAAGAATATTAAAATCAAAATACCAATTCATAATTTCAAAAGCTTCTTTCTGCTGTTGATAAACCTCAAAACATGTATTTATACCAGAAGAGTACTATAGAATTTGAGGGTGTTTTATACAAAAGGAATACAAAACTGTTATATTCAATTGATAGAAAAGTAGATCAGAAGCTATAGATTTAGAACATTATTAGTGAATTAGCTGGAAGTATATAAGCCAGAAAATTATTGGTAAATGGAATTTTATGATATCAATGAATTATTTTAAAATGGCTATTAAATTCAAGCATTTTTGATGGACAGATTAAGTTAGGGCAATATTTCTTTCATTCCTATGTCATTCACTGAAATATACTTTTCTTAGTTTCTGTATATGATAAATGCATGATTTTAAATACATTTGGGAATTCATGAATCGCAAATTTTAAAGAGACGACATTCCGGCTACTGTTAGGAGAGAACAACGGCAGACAAAATGCCATAAACCGTCAAAATGTCTGCATACGAGCTGCATGATACTTTCACTTACTTTAGTTCAACCAATAAATTCCTTGTGTGTCACTACTTACTGTTGGCTTTGTACTTGCAGAGTTCGACTAACTTTAGCAGAATCTAAACCTTCCTGTTCGTGTAGGAACGAAACTATTTTAAAGTTCTAACGAAACTATTTTAAAAGTAGTGCCACTTCAATTACAGTGCATTTGAAAAGTTACTGAAAGTAAAATTAAAGTGTCTTGTAATTTGTGACTAAGGTGTTCCTTATCCTAAAGGACAGTCGTCGGACACTGGAGGCTCCTTTTGGTTGATGAATTGATGAGAAATTATAATTCGATAATATAAAACGGGATAAAATTGGCAAAAGTTCAACAGTCTGCAACTTCCGAAGATAGGATTAGCAAATTTCACTACAGCCAAGGCATCTTTGCACGTATCACAACACCCAAAAGGGCGTTGCAGTATCTCGAAGCCAATTTCTTCATTTCATGATCACAAATTATATTCTCTTTTATCTCTTTGCTTCAGGCACTGAATTATAACTTTAGATTTCTTGTGATAACTAGATCACACGTCCAAAATACAGTGACGTGTATTGTGATTTGACTAATAGAGTGTTTGACAGGTAGTCTCCATTCAACACCTCTATAAAATAGAACTGAGATTAAATTTGCCAGTCTTCAAATACAAAAAAGTACGTCAAACTACCTAATAGAAGCCATGTCATAAAGATTATCAAACCTCAAAAGTATATGTTGAACATAACTTGAAAATCTGTAAAAGATAAGTAAAATTGTGCGAACTCGCTCGTAAGGACCGCGTCATTTTTAACTCTACACTTTGTTGTTTCTGTGTTATCTTAGTGTTGTCATTCACGTCTTTGACAGTGGTTTATAGTGCTCTTGAAACTATCTTTCATAGATAACAAGTGCTAACAGTGTGCCGGGGGTGTGACAATTACGCCTCGGTATGAACAACTTCTAGGAGTTTTAAGAGATTCACGGTCAAACACTATGGACTCATAAGCAAAACTGCGCGGGTTTCTGTGTGTTCAGTGCCAAACTTTCACTTACTGGTGTCCAGTCGGATTTCCAAATTAGCTCTGTCTATTACAGTACGGGATCAAACAGTGTATAATCCTGAAATTTGTGAGGTTGAGAAATATGTGTGTGCCAGGTATATTTCAGCAGCTTTCATATAAAATAAATTCTGATAGACAGGCGTAAACACACGAAGACTGAGCTCGTATCCACACAGACAAGAGATCTTGAAATCATCAAGTTTATTAATCTAAGCTGATTTGATCATAGTGCGGTAGACATCGAGTTGTTTAATATCGCATGGTTCTTTATCTTATCGTCTATTCTTATCTCTATTCTATGAGCCATAAAACTGATGGTGACAAAGTGAAATGAAAGATTTCTCTTTCCAAAGATGAAAGAAAATATTGACTATAGTACACCGGTATATGAACAATCTATGAAGAAATTATTTTAAACAAATCAAGCCAGACATGTTATTTGAATTTGGTTTACTCTCAGATAAAATATCTCAGAGTTCTAATAATTTCTGTGCACTCCATATGTCTGACAAAGCGAGGTTTTACACGATATAGAACACGCAGAGACAAGGCAATATATCTGCAAATTTGTGTACAATTTGAATACTGGTATCAGAGGGTGGTATGTGCAATTGAATTGACATAATTCTTCGGCCCTTTAGTCTCCTGCCAGTTTCTGTACCGCTTGCTAACTCTAAATCACGAAAGGAGAACTCATGGAATGCAACTAATATATGATTTCATTATCAACTAAATGCATAACTGCTATATAACGGTCATTAAATAAATGTACATTATACTTGATGTTCTTTCTTTACAACATGACAATAGCTCCTCGATCCCATGTGCATGTGTTTTTTTCTGACTGGCAAGTAATGTCTTGAGCAATGATTCTTTTCAAAGCTCTTCGCCTCGTGTCTCTCAATTTCTTATCGAACTTTTAGTCACACAATTCTTTACCTTCATCGTATTATCGCCTCACTGCTTAAAACACTTTTGGTCAAACCCCAAATATCCTAACTATGGAGACAATACCTTTCACTTTTCATTTCTGAAAGAGTACTAGTCAATAGTGTTACTCGTTTCGTACAACTGAATGTTTGACAATTTCCACTAAGTCTGGAAATTTTGGTGATACGAAGAAGGAGTGAGTTTTAGACAGTTAGAAAGGTTCTTAATTCCTGTATCAGCACGAGTACCAGTTCGTATTTACCTCTCTCTCTGACGAATCTGTGTTGTTCGAGTTATGACTTATGCCAGAACTCATAGAGGAGAGTTGACCATGGAGAGTGCTTGGGGGAGATGGCGTTCGCAAATCGCCTCTTTCGTCCTCTGAATCTTCATTGACAAGGCTATGAGGAGGCGATGGGGATATTCCATGTAGTTTCATGTGCTTTCGCAGAGAGCTAGGATGCGTGTAGCTCTTACAACAGCCCTGGTACTTGCAGTTGTATGGCTTGTCAGACGTATGGACGTGTGAGTGTTTCTTGCGGTCGCTTGAGTTGGCAAATCGTCGATCACAGCCGGCAAATTCGCAAACAAATGGTTTCTCACCTGTGTGTGTTCGTTTGTGTATTTTCAAGTTTTCTGACCGCGCAAAGAGCTTTCCACAGCCGGGGAAAGGACAGGGAAATGGCTTCTCACCAGTGTGGACTCTGATGTGGTTTACCAGCTTGTACTTGGCTTTGAAAGGCATCCCACTTCTTGTGCAATTCTTCCAGTGACAGACGTGGAGGGGAGATTCATTCTGGCTGACATGGTCGTCATTAATGTGTCGTACGATCTCGTGCATGGCCGTGAACTGTTTACCACAGACTTTACTCTTGCTAAACTGCTGCTGGTCTATCCACTCGCAGGTCATAATCTTGTTGGTGGGTTGGCTGGGCCAAGGAAAGTAGGGATGGGAAATAGGCGGTCGGTGATGTTCATAGCCACATGCAGCTGCCTGTGCGCTGCACATTTCGGCTGGCATGCGAGAGAACACATCATTCTGTGGTCCAACTTGAAAACGAAACGGCCTTTGCGGAGTGTCTGTATCTGAACTCATTGCCACAGCTGCTGGATAGATGTTTCGGTGGAATGGCTTTACGTCTGGCTTAGACTGGTGAATCGACAGCGGGCCATAGTTAGAGGGATACATAGCTGATTCCATGGCATGACATTGGGGATACCGTGATGAGCCAGTCTGCATAGACATGGAGTCGTAAATGGAGTGTGGTCCATGTGGGACAGGAGAGGATGCTGCGGTTATGTGGCTGTGGTCTGGATGGCGAAACAGCTCGCGGTTGCTGTAGCTCTGAGTGGTGTATGACGATCTCACGCCTCCAACCTCAGAATGCGGCGTGTAAGGATAGTTACTCTGTTGGGCAGTCAGTAATGGTTTCGTATCAACCATAGTCTCTGGCAGGCGATGTGCTAGGTTGAATGTAGATCGGGAAATCATGGAAGGATTAGGATCAATGAATGGATTAGCCCGACCCAGTGATGCTTCTTTGCCGGGTTCGTAATAATCACCAACTGGCTGGTGCGCGAGAGACGCTTGATAGATTGGTAAATTATGACAATTATCCATGGAGAACAAGAGCTCTGCTTGAATAGAAGAGCTGACACGACTCTCGCTAGTTCTGTCTCTCTTCCTTTAAGTACTAGTACCAGGAGTCTGATGTGAGGAGGTAGTAGACGAGGGTTTCTTTATAGATGGCTCCGATAGCGAACAATCTGCATCCGTGTTCTTTACTGAGGGCACAGCTTGACGATTATAGTAACACTTGATTGGTTTTTTGCCTGATATGTTTTGGTAACAGTTTAGCTAACCAATCAGTCATCAGCAGATGGACTGACGCATGCGCATTTAAGTACAACCTCCAAAGCAGATTTGTTCTCGAGTGCGCCTACACTCTATTGTCTTGGGACGTCGGTCTTGTTTGTTAGCATCTAGTTGAGAAAGTCTTTGCTCTCACTCACGCCCAACCAAAGGAAGTAATATGCACATTGTAAATTTTATGGATTAACCATGCTCAGCAACTGTACAGCTGAACAGTGAATTCAAGTATTCAACTGCGGTACATAACGCATACGGCAAGCAAAGCCCATTGACAAAGCGTTCTGGGGGGCGATATATATTATTAGTCAGCCAGTCTTATGTCACAGGGTTTATTCATTTCGCATCCTGTTAACCAACCTATTTGTCACTTCACGTAACAGAACTAACATCGACGCCGTGCTACGGTGTGAGAGCACTTTTTTGTCATCTTTACCGGAATTTACGGTGATTTTTAGAACAATCCTTCAATAATAGTAGATTTAGCTCACTCAGCAGTCAGTGGTCTGTGAGCCATGGAATTGAATTCAAAGCGAAAACTGTGCTGTTTTATGCTATTTAATATTTTCGCGAACCACTGCAAAATGTCTCTACCAATCTGTAAGATGTTTAACTGGAACTTGATGACAGACGCTTTTAACCAGCTAATACCCCTGCCCCGCCTTAATATCCTCGAGATCTTATCTCAAAAGTCACGGAATCAACAATAATAAAAGCCCGTTACTCGCTCCATTTACCTTGTAATTCTAATTCAAAACTTAGAACAAGACCTTTGTTTACGTGCGTATGTTAGTAGGAAACTCATTATGCAGTCTCAATAGACGTGGAGACGGCTTTCAACAGTTTTAAAAGAATCAATGACGTTTTCAGTTCGTTCATTACACGGTGGGACGTGTTTGCTTAAGAATAATATAAAATCAATTTGAGATAATGGTTTGTTGACTTCATCGCTCGATAGAGTGCCGTCGCGGAGTCGTGAATAAATGGAATATGGCAAACACAAAGAATCTAATGTTTTAATTTAGGTGGCATAATGATTGAGAGAGAAAGCTTTGTTGAATGTATTTTAAGCGAATTACGCTCAGCTTTGCTGAGGCAAATCTGTTTAATTTATCAGATCAGAAATCATTTAAAAGGCTTAGTGTCTGATAGAAGCGATAAGCGTTTCACACCGAACAGTGAAACGTAGTATTCGCAAGAAAAACCAGTTCTGAATTTATTCTATTGAGAAGCGATTGACCGCTTAACTGCAGGACTGGCGACAATCCTTTCACGGATTTACCATTTTTCAACTGCAAATCACCAACATCTGTTGCATGGCGAGAATTGTTCCCCCATCTGGTCAGGCAGCCCTCTCACGTGGTCTGTTTGCTGTCATATGAATTACTTTGATCTCTCGACTTCCGGTTCACAAGCCGTTGGGATGGCTACTATAAACACGATTTCCGGTTAGAATTGAGTTACATTTTCCTTCTTTAATATGGAAAACAGAACTTTAAACCTGTAAATCATCACTTCTATCTCTGTATAAATTATATGACGGACAATGGAACCTTTTTTCTTCCGGTTCTTATTTCATTATTTGATAAGCAAGAGTGCAAGACATAGTTATGTAGAACACAAAAATCAAAATAGAATAATTCTTGGTAGTGGCTCAGTAGCGGCGACCGAAAAGGTGTCAAGCTGGAATTAGTCTCCCGGCCACTATTTTAAGACGAGCTGTGAGGTCGTTGGTCAATATTTCGTTATTAATATCCCATGCAGACCGGACAGAAAATCACCGTGGTATATTACCTTTAGCAAAGTAATCTAGGATTATCTCTGACCGTTCTTAGGTTCGAAATCAATAGATAACACTGCAACTTCTCAATAGATCCACTTCTTATGTTGATGACTGTCGGTTAAAATTATAGTCTTTGTGAATTTGAAGGCCATATCACTGGGCAAATTACACCGTATGGCGTAGCAACACAGATAAATGGCCAAAGGCATTTATCATAAATTAGCAGAAACTGACATGTCACTTTATTGGTAAGCGCTCAAAAAGCGTCTTTAGTTCCAGATTTATTTACGTTTGGTGAAATGTTCGCTGTTGTCGCCTCAGCGCCGTATCGCCTTTTCACATTAACAGCTCGACGTGAGAGAACTGATTTAAGACAGCAAAACATTCAGTAGGAAGAGGTGCGGACAAAAGTAATCATCATTGGAAATCTATATCATTGCGCTTGGCCACAGACGTACAAAGCAAATCTGAAATATTAAGTGTAATTATAAGGTCGCGTAAATGGCTTGCAAATGACAGTTAGATAAACCTTCTTGCACGAGCCATGTATGAGCAATTTGATTAATTAATCAAATCTCCATCAATTTCTTTTTTTACTACGTCCACTTTCAATCATTAGTAAAGTATTTCCCATAGTGTTGATAAGTTAATCAGCAGGGATCTCTATATATGTTTACTAACACCTTAACCGTCCACTGTCACGTTTTGGCCGTCACCTTATTTCTGTGAAATGTGGCAAAATGTCATTCAATAAGCAACTGAATCTAATGAAACAGAAAACCAGAACAAGTGGTTTGAAGCTAAAGTGCAGGATTGCACAGATGGAAGTGGATTACAAATCACCAAACTTGATTTCACTGACCGCAGGATACTATGCCGCGGTTTGGACCATTCACCGTACATGTTTCTCTGCTTTTCGAGTGCTCTACGACTTTAGGCATGTTTATATGACAGTTTATAGACACAAGCAGCCGTTTTATATTGCTTTTATAAAATAGAAATAAGACGAAGGCAAAATGAGTGTCTTTATCCTCTGATATAAACACTCATCTTGCCATCGGCATCTGTTAGCCAATCAGAGTGCGCGTTATATCTACCCCATTTTATAATCATGCATGAAAAGAAATCTTCAGAAAACATGACAGCCATCTAAGAATTAAGAAAGACAGGGTGAAACATACCCTGGCTTTTCCGAAAATTTTACCAAAGTTCAAAATAGTACTTACAATTATTCTGTAGTAAGAAATCAGTAAACCGAATTGCTTTCTGCAACACAGAACCTCAACAGAACCCCGAATATTATTGTGAAAAATGCACTTAGAGTGACAACTAGAAAGGTTACATTATACTTTCATCAGTAAATTTTGCAAAATATTAATTTATATCCATTATTTTCTGATTACTGGTTTATCATATGGCGCCGTTACTTCGCACAGTGTCTCAGTATTTGCCCATATATATTCATTTTGGGGGCCAGAGAGCGAGCAAGTGAGAGAGAAAGAGACAGAGACAGAGACAGAGACAGAGATCAATTCACAAGATTATGTGAAACGAATCAATATTAATTGAGAGGTCGAGATACCAAAGTGACTCTTCCCCAACCAAAAACTGAAAACCTGAGACGGTCGTTCAGATTTAGGGCCGATCAATATGAACTCGCTTACGTTGTGGAACGTGCTCTTCCTACGTCTGGTCGTGTACGTTTTTCGTACGCTCACAAAACCTTTGCGGTAGTTTTCACTGAACAGAAATTACAAACATGGCGTAATAGCGCAGTTGCTATGGGCCAACAACAGGCGGGCAAACCTCACCTCACACGACACTGCAACCTTAACCGTATCCATAACCATGACCACAAAATATAAAATCCAGCAAACTACGAATGCTGCCACAACTACCATGACCATTCGCAATATCTGCCTGTTCTTGGCGTCTGTGCTACGACCGTCCCGTCTAAGGAGCTTGCGAACAGCGTTCTTTCTCTTTAATATCACAATTATTCCCGAATAAAACATAATTATCAGTGTCAGCGGCAAAATGTAAAGCATTGCCATAATTAGTTTGTAGTAAACCGTTGCAGCGCCGTCAGCAATTTCTTCGTCTAAGTTGAGATTGCAGTAGAGTTTATTCTCTTCTTCTCGTAGCTTGATTAAAAGAATCGGAGATCGGAAAGCTGCAGATAGGATCCACAACACTGCGACAATGCCACGCGCAGGTGTACTAGTAATAACTGTTTTCAATGGCCACATAACGCACAGAAATCTATCGAAGCTGATAACCACGACTGTGAGAATAGAGACAGTGGTTGCAGTTTCTAGCAAGAATGTCACGGCTTTGCAGGTCACTAATCCTGCAGTCCCACCGAGCAGCCATTCATATCCCTCGGCGAAGATTATCACAGTTCTCGGCATGTAAACCAGAGTGATGAGAAGATCTGACGTGCACATATTCACGATGAAGAAATTGATAGGTTTTCTCATCTGCTTGTCTCGACAAACAATGAAAATAACCAAAGCGTTCGCCACGAGAGAAACCAGAATTATTGCTCCGTAGAATATAATTCTTGCTGTCCGTGTGGCTGTAAAATCGTTTACAAAACAATCTGCTTCTCTGATATCCGCGCTGGTAGAGCTCAGAGTTGCATTTTCAGTTATATTCCGCATTCCACCGTCTCTCTTTAGTTCAGTCACTACACGGGGTAACTCTCTCAGTCTCAGCGGAAGAAATGGAATCAGCGGAATAGTGGTAATGCGCAACACTTGAGAAGACGCTGCTAATCAGATGAATACATAACGCGAACTGTCTGTCACGCATAGTGCTTTCAACTAAAACGAGGAGCAAGTTAAAGCTGGGCGTTATTGTGTGAGAAAGGGGGTGGGAGAGGAGGGTATCGAATGTTTATTCCTCATACTAGAACGTCCTGACGTTTGAGTCTGTTCATGTCTATTAAACTCATCAATCTTATCCAGAACGCCTTTATTGCAAAGTGCTCTTGTCACAACTTTTCTGCCGACAGTCAGCTCCCAGTTACATAGTTCATTCGCGGCACAGAAAAATATCTCCCACGTCCGGGCAAGCAAGAAATTTTCGGAGAACTGATTGAGAGGTGACAGGATGGGAGTAACTTCCATTTTAGACGGAGCAAACAGATACGCAACAATAAACTAAAGTCTGACAGCGTGTTTAAAAAGTCCTGGCCTAAACACAATGAGAAACGGAAATGACACTTCTAAAACGAACAAAAACGAACACAGCAGAAACAGCAAAGTGAAGAGCTGTCACTAAGCCATTGAAGCTTCAAGTCCACCAAGTTGGTCAATTTCATCAGGTGTCATGATTGTAGACAATTTTTTGAATTATATTGTGGCGAATGAAAGCCTTTAGGATATGTATATTTTCTCTTTGTCACTTTGGGTAGAGAATTTAAAATATATAAGTCTGCACTAACTGACAGCGCAAAAGCCTTCAAGATTTGAGATTTGATCGGCCGGAATCTTTGCTGCAAATAAAATTGATAAAGACTGATAAAAATTAAAAATAAATTTGATAAAGTGGTCCAAAGTAATCTTAAAAGCTCTTATAATTGATTGCGTCAGTGTTATGTTTGGACTGATTAAACTTAAAGAAAAAAACGTCAGTCAAAAAATAACGAAAACTGACCTTTAGCTTTCTTTTCTATGAAAAATAACACAGGGGCACATTAATTAGTGAAACATTCCTATCATGAAGATATTAGTTGGGGGAAATTAAGATCCTAGTCATTAGCAGTTCCAATTAAAACTTAATAAGGCAGGCTAGCAAACGTGGGGAATTTAAAATTTTCCACGACCGCATAAAATTTAACCTTTTATGTTTAATTCTCAGCAGCCTGTTCAACTTTAAAAGTCTTCGAATAGCTGGACGTATTTGTTTTCTAAACATATGTCTCATGAAACCCAAACTGAAAGAATACGATCAGTTGCTGCAAATTAACATATATATTCTATTGCTCTTTGGTTCATACTTGTTAGTAAAATGGAAAATCAAACAATTATAGTGAGAAATTTTTTTATTCCAGCCTCAAATGGCTGAAATCTGAAACATGAAGTAGTTTAACAATATAACCACTGAACCATACTGAAGAGTAAATATAGTACTACTGGAGCACGCAATAACAATGTTTAATTCAATGTATATGAAATTTTGTGAGCTATCTTGTTTTGATAGCTGGTTTAGGTGATAAAAATATTCTAGGCAAGGATTCACATGTATCATTTAGAAAGTCTTAGTTCTAGCTATAGATACACCACATTTTATCAGACAGACTTTGTATCAGCAGGTTCAGGCATGTAATATCACATTATACGTGCATGAACTCTTTATTCTTTTGTAAACTAATCCTTGTCTTGGAACAACAGTTCAGGCCCGTACGGGGGGGGGGTGCGACGGGTACGTACGCATCCCCCCACGGGCCATGAAGGTCCGCCTAATGGACTGCCGTATCGAAAAAAGAAACGCAAAATATAATGATATCCTGATGATTTTGTGTTCCTTCGTTCCATTGCACAGCCTGAACGAAGTGCTACGACTCCCATTTTACCGTTCAAGATGCTTCTAACCAACATTTTTCTTCTTAATCATTCAGGTCAAGCCTCACAATTCGCGGCGATTCTTTGCACTGCCTTCCATTTCAAAATGTGTTAAAAATCACAACCGACTGATCTCATCGTGTAGATTTCA